>BGPR01003433.1:104207-137310 GCA_013235015.1 Araneus ventricosus
GGATAGTGTAGCTTAACCCATTCAATAATTTTTTACTTTCTCGTATACGAAGTATACAAAGAGAAAGTATTGTAATCGTCAAAAAATTCGAACTCGAGATTTTGACGAATCTCCACGTTTTAGACCTTCCTGAGTCCGAAAAACACAATTTTGGAATTATGTCTGTCTGTCTGTGTGTCTGTCTGTCTGTCTGTCTGTGTGTCTGTCTGTCTGTCTGTCTGTGAACACGATAACTCGAAAACTATTAGAGCTACGGGGATGAAATTGTGTATGTGGTCTTTAAACATAATTTGTAGGTTTCTATCAAATTTTGGACAAAATCTGTCAACGGGAAGTTTGTCAATCTGTACGTCCGCGGTCATGCGAACGCTATAACTCAAACACTTGAATAGCTAGAGGGATAAAATTTGGTACACAGTTTTATCGTCATGAATGTAGGTCCGTATAAAATTTTGGGCCAAATCCGTCGAAGGGTTGACTGTCTGTCGGTCTGTATAATCGCATACTTGTTCAGTTTTGAAACTAACTGCCTGCGCATGCCTACTGGTGACATACTGGTGCAAAGAAGAAGCGACTCCGAAACTTGGCAATTTGCCAAAAACCAATTCTGGCGCGATTTTGTAAGGAAGCAAATATTTAGGGAGTCTCGCCAGGTCCTGTTGCGCAAAAGAATGCGCAGGGGATTTGAATTTGTTTTGATCCTTCAAACCACGCGTGGTTAAACTTTGGTTTACTGCGACGGAAGTTTATTTGACGTCTTTTATTATTCTAGTTTTCTCTACATGTGTTAGGAGTATACGAGAAAGTTTAGGGAGACCACTCCCGCTGGTTGTTTATTAATATTGCATGTCGTGAAAACACCTGAAAAATGATTTTTAATGAATCCTGCTTGGAAAATTTATGTTTTAGTGCCCTCCTAAGCCTAACCTCCCTATTTAGGGATGTAATGTTAAATGCAGAAAAGTTATAAAAATGTAAAATTGTGTGAAATTCCAAACAAAAACATATTCTTACAATTTTATTTAATGATATATTTGTTAAATGCAAATAAATTAACTGATAAATAATTTAACAAATTCACCCATTTCTTCTTGACATTTAAAAAAAAACTATTTCCGAGTCTGACTTGAAAGTAAAAAAAAGGTTACCTTGTGAATGGAATGTTGGATATGTGTTGCCATTGGTTGAATATAGACAAAACGAATATTTAAAAATGCTTTTTTTGTAAATTTATGTTGGAAAAATTCATTCCTGTGAGTTCATGATGCATTTTTAGAAGCATCCCTAAAAAGGGATGCTAGCCATTAATGGGTTAACATATGTGATCTGATAGAAAACACCTGTGAGAATGACCCATACCAGGAGGACAAGGAGGGGGACCAGTCAGTTATGCTAGAAGACTTTCGCTTGTGTGATAAATATTTTGCCCGGGTATTTAACTCTGGTATGGGAAGGCAGAGTCGTGGTGAATCAATTGAGATCCTGCTGCTTTAGGGAGAGGGAACACCCCACCCTCCTAGATAAGCTATTTTCAAACCTTGAACCATTTCAGGGCTAACTAGTGTTCCATGTAGTCTCCAGTTCAGAAGCAATTTTTCAGTTAGTGAATTTGAACCACAGGACATTGAATTTAAATATTCCGGTATCATGGAGACAAAACATTTGGGCATATTTGTCAGTTTTCAAAGCCAAAAATGAAGAGGCAGTAAAAAAATAAGCTTAACCCTTTATTTACCGAATTGACTTAATAGAGACCTTTTAATTTTGTTTTTTAACCATTTGATAAGTTTTGATGTAGAATAATCCTGGGAATGAGATGTAAACACTTTTTAAATTAATTAAAATTACTTAATTAATTTAATTAATAATTTTAAAAATTTAATTTCTGCCTTCAGCTACCGTTTACTGCCTGTAATTGGAATTCCATTCACCCTGTTCTTGTGAATTCTGTGAGGAAAAATGGCAATATTGCAAAGAAATAAACATGATTAAGGCGGTACTTTTAAGTACCGTCGGTAGATAAAGGGTTAATGTGTGAAACAAAAAAGGCTGGTTTGGAAAGCTTTGAGGATTAGACATGGCTCTCAACCATGAACAGAGTTGCCAAAACCGACTGAGTGTTTTTGTCTTGATTCTTCATTATTATTAGGGAAAAATACATAGGTGTAAATAAAATAAAATTGGTGTTGGAAAGCTTTAAAGTTGTTTCCCTCACATTTTAATCTTATGACAAAGGGTTATAAAGAGATTCAATGGAAGTCAAGCAAATGAACCCTGACCTTGGCAACAAAATGTAGCTTCTAGAAAAGTCAAGAATTATAGTCCTATTTCTACTGGGAACGCAAATTTAGAGAACTTTCAAGAGATTTCTATGTGCCCCCACATCCTGTCGGGAAAAGGTATAAAAAGCAAGCTACTCAATGAGGAGTCGGTCGTCTTTGGAGCTTTGACTGTAGTGCAAGCTCTTTGACCATAGTGTCTATCTGAGCTACGCTACACCTGAGCGCTATTGAAAGTGCTGTTACTGATATTTATTAATGTTGTGCTGTCTGCTTGTGTTGTAAATTTATGAAGATGCTGATTAGTTTTGTTACCTGTGCTAAATTTCGTTTTCTGAAATATTCATGGAAAAAAGTGTCATTTTTTTTTTATCATCCTGTTTGTTGGACTATATTCAGGTACAATGTCTACAAAAATCACCTTGATTTGGAACATTTCATTCGAATTTTACGAGTAAATACATCATTTAAACATTTTGTCTAACCTCACTTGATGGTTTGTTTTCGTGTTCCATTTTCTTAATTGTATTACATATGTAATCACAGAAAAATATTTTGTTCATATATGGTGCTGGCAAATATCTTTACAGCTGAAATGGTGTCAGGATTTGAAATGGTTTATGAAAACCACTCATAGGTTAAGATTTGATTCCATTCATTTTTAATTGTACACAAGCTACATTTGCAATTCAGTATACAATTTGCAACAATTTCTTAATTGAGCAAAATTATAAAACAAAGAGCAATATGCTAAGAAGGATCTGCAATGCTGTATTAGACAGAGGAGGGGGTTAATATTAATGAAAACTTTCTCCACCAGGAGAAATTTTTGTCATGTGTGACTATTGCTCCTCAAACATTTTTTTCATGTTGCAGACTGCAATTGATAGACTGTTTATTCATAAAATTTAAAAAGTGATTTATATAAAAGCTATATAAAAAGATTATAATCTATAAAAATTGTTCTCACTTAATTTCTGTGCTCATTAAATGTGGCAAAACTTTCAAAATGGGCAAAGAGTAGGAGTCAAGCTGAATCAATGAAGAGTAACAGCAAATGCATTTCCGTTCCAGTGTTGAGTTCAAACATTACCGAAGTGAAAGGAAATTGAACTAGGACCTCGTTTTTTGTGTTTAGGATTAATTTCATAAAAATTATTCTAAATGGGTTAAGAGGAAGCAAGCTAACTTCATAAAGAGTTACAGCAAGGGCATTTCCATTCCAGTTTTAAGTTCAGTTCAGAGACTGCCGAAGTGAGAGGAGGATTAATTTCATAAAAATCATTCTTGCTTAATTTCTGTACTCAGTAAATAAGACAGCTTTTCAAAATGGGTTAAGAGGAGTCCAGGTGACTCCATGAAGAGTCACAGCAAGGGCATTTCCATTCCAGTGTTGAGTTGAGTTCAGAACTGCCGAAGTAAGAGGAAATTTACCTAGGACCTCATTTTTGGTGTTTAGGATTAATTTTACCTTTTAGATTCTGTGGTATGGTTGAATCTTGGTGTCAAATACAACTTCTTGTTTACTGTTTATGTTTTTAATTTTCTCTGTATGTTACTGTTGATTTTGAGATGTTTCTTTATGTATAATAAATATTCATGTCATCCATTTACCTTGTTGGTTTTATTCCAAAGAGAACCCAATACCACTCAAACTTTTTCAATATTATCATTTTAGGCTTCTCCCAAACAGTTAGCTGAATGTGTGGATCTTCTGTTGCAGCTTGAAGAACCAACCGAAGTTTTGTGTGATGAATTTCTCAAACAGTATGCTACATAAGTATTTTAGTTTATCCTTGATATTATTTAGTGTGACATTGGTTAAATTAGAACTACACTATTTTTTGTTACTATTATTATTATTTTCGATTCCTAGTTTTAAGCATGTGTAATGCTGGAAATCATTACTAGTAAAATTAATTAGCATATTGATTGTAAGTTAAAGAAGTAAGAATGATTTTATATACTATGATATAAAATCATAGTATAGAAGGATTTAAAAATGTAATTATTTCCTTTTCAAGTGCAAAAGAAAAATTGGATGATGATTTAAAAGAACTTGAATCTCATCTGAATTACCCTGAGGAGAGTGTTGCTGATAAAACTGATGAAGCTTCCAAAAAACAAATGGTAAAATTTGTTTGCTGCTTTCTTTTTTTTTAATTTTCTGGTTACATATTATTTTGATACTTACAACTACGCATTAATTTTTGTAGCTTT
The DNA here is from genome assembly GCA_013235015.1 of Araneus ventricosus. Taxonomy (NCBI): domain Eukaryota; kingdom Metazoa; phylum Arthropoda; class Arachnida; order Araneae; family Araneidae; genus Araneus; species Araneus ventricosus. Next base: position 108,707 of record BGPR01003433.1, read on the forward strand.
GCTTAATGGGGAAAATAAGTTCTTCAAGTATTTATGAAATAAAAGTTAGCATCCCAAAGTTTTGGTGCTTAATTAATGATTACTGCTATTTTTCACTGTTTTAATAGATTTTTGATAATGATAGTTGTGTTTTAATGATAATTTATAAGTTTATATTAAAAATAATTTTTATATAAAAATCAAAAAAAAAATCCCTTGATGTAGATGGCTTTTTAGTATTTTAATATATTTTTGAATTTTTAGCTTATTTTGAAATACAGTAGAGCATCGATTATCTGAATAACCGATCAGCTAAAACATCAGTTAACCAAATGTTTCAAGAGATCAAAACATTTCTATAAAAAAATAAAAAAAATAAAAAAGAAAGGATCTGGCCTGCAGACTTCATCAAGGTAAAGAAGACAAAGTCTGCAGCCAGGTACTTTCTTTTTTTATTTCAAAATTTTTTTATAGAAATACTTTGATTTTCACTACTCTTGAAACATAATTTTCATTAGTTTTTTACATGCAGCGGCATTTTGCTCACTCTAATTACAATGTTCTTTAATGGTTGCTTGTTTAATTTCATAAATTTCCAAATATATTTTTGATACTATTTACTTCTTGAGTATATCAGTTAACCAAAAGTGTTCAAGTTGACAAATTCGAATTATATATTCAAATTCCATGTAGATCCACTAGTGGCCGCAGTTAATGTACTACTACTTTATGTAAGGTACGTATTTGTAAGATGTGTTGTATGAATATATACAGTTTTGTGTTTAATATCACTGTTTCTTTGTTTCATATTGCTCCTATGACACATACAATTTTTTTGTAAATGATCGATTTTCCAAAAAATCAGTTATCTGAACAATTACACTCCCCAACGGTTTCGGATAATCGATGCTTTACTGTATTTATGAATGTAAAATAACTGTATCAATATTAATGGATTTTTTAAATGGTACTATTATTATTAATTATATTTATTATTATTAATTATATGTAAATATATTATTAAAACACCTTTTCTTAATACACTCGTGCAATTTTTTAATTATTTTCTGCATAATATCTAAATTTCTGCAAACTAGTCCTGCATATTCAGATATATTCTAATGAAAACTCTGCATGATTCTACAGGACTCTGCATGTACACAGAATTTCAGCTGTTGTTTGTTGACTTTTAGTGCTTTTCATGAGGTGATATTTTTCTAACTAGTGTTTAACCATCATAATTTTATTTTAGGATATCCTTGAGTTTATAGACTTCAGCTATAATAACTTTGTCAGCAACACATCTCTTGTGATTGCTTCTTACTGGGATCTGTTTCTGCAAAAGCCTGCTGCTGATAGTGAACAGTAAGCTATAAGCATTTCTAAAAATATTGATTATTCATGTTAAAGTTGTTCATTCTCTATATCTGTGCTTTTTCTTTTGTTTTAGCAAGAAAACTGTTGATATGAACATCCCTATGAAAAAGTTAGAAGACTTTGTTATCAAACTGATGGAGCAGTATTTTACTTTCATTGAAATTAGGTTTTCAAAGGAGGTGTGTGATTGTTTCGCATATTATTTAGTTTCATTTTTCTACACCATTTCTCAGCTACAATTCAGTGCACTACCCAACTATTATTATTTGTTTTTTTGGAAGTGAAACTTCTATAAAAAGTGTTGTAAATCAAAGAGAGCTGTGATGAATATTAACCCTAGACAGGTCACACCTCTGAGAGTTTCATCATGGGTACTGTGACATGTGTCATGCACCACCCTGATTGGGAAACAGAAAGGAACCATTCTGGAGGAGTAAGGGTAGAGGTATACGGCCTCCAAATACAAACTTTTTTCAACTACGATTAGCTGCAACATGAAATTTGTGCGGCATCTGCCAGACACCTGCTACCTCTCCATAGTTTAACTTGCTAAATCAAGGCAGGGGGATTAAAAGCTGGAGAGAGGGATATGATGATAACATGTGTATATGTTTGTTTTGATGTAGATTTGTTAGCTAATAGTGAATAAGAGATAGAAAGATGTATGATGTGCGAGTGTAAGTTTAAGCCTAAATTTGCTCATCAGTGTGGTAAGCCAATTCTTGTTTGCATTATACTATAATGTATGTTAAATTGTGAAAATATCAATTTGAAAGAGTAAACAAGTAGTATTTGAGACAAAGACTGGTTGCAACAAGAACACCAAAAATGCAGTAATGATTGAATGGAGAGTATAGATGAGATGCTGAAAGACCTGGAGAACTTATAATATAATAATCCATATAATCCGAAACCTGGATCACCCCGCCCTGCTGTAGCTTCTGGGGAAACTGAATGACAGCCACTGCAGTAGCTTGAGTTCTGTGGCCAGAGTTCTAGCAGCCTTCACCAGCCATGGCCTGACCCCTCCCGAAGGAGGTGCTTACCATCATTGGTGGGGGGTTACCCAGCATCTCATCATTTCTATACCCACCAGGGAAGCGAGATCCTGCTTACATACTGGCGATCTCTCATATCCTTGTACTTGTGGTGGGATTTGTATCCATATAAAAATATCTATTTTATTTTCAGGAAAATTTTGGACATCAATTAGGAGAAAATCATTCATATAATGAATGCAAATATTTTATGGGCGGCAAATTCTTCTCTTGTAGAAGTTTCACTTCAACCATATTCTTATATGAGTAAACACTCATTGTGTATTTTATTTTATTACTTGTCTGTTATTATTTATAATATTATTCTACCATACTTGTTTTATTTTTGTTACTTTCATAAACTGACTTCAAATCATTTTTCATCTTTAATCACCATATTTCAGTTTAAACTTTTTTGTTGCTTATTTGGTTTTTACCTGTTTGTTTGTTATTATTTATATTACATATTATACTGTATCTTTTATCAGAGAATGATATGGAACAAATATTGGTGGGTATGTATAAAGTTTCTTGTGGATAATTATCTTTCCTTTGGTTCTCTCCTACCTTTTATTTACTTCATTTCTTTGGGTGAAATGTATCTTCAGTCCTTTCGCCAAAAAAATCTATAAGTCTGAGGGAAATATTTTTACAGTTTGCACCTGCATTCCACTGTAGTTTTTCCAAAACAAAGTAAATTTTGTCATTTTTATAAGAATTCAATCAAACAACGGTAATTTAAAATATCCATAGTTTATATTTTCTAATATATCTGTGTGATGCTTGTTGCAAACTTTCCAGTGCCTTCCTTCATTTTTCAAATGCATCTTTTTTCTTTATACATTTAATGCTTTGTCAATATTTTTGCATATAAACGCAGTTGTATAAATAACACTTTATACAGTCTCTAACTACTTTCTCAAAACTGAAATTGTTTATCACCATTGTTTATATCAAATTAAAATAATTAATTAGCTGTTTTTGGTAGGAGTAAAATCTTATTGATTGTCATTGAATTTTAAATTCAAACAATTTTTTTTAAACCATTGTTATACATCAATGACATAATTAATTAGCTATTTTCTGTGAGTGAAACCTTATTGAATGTCATTTAAATTTTTCATTTTAAATCCAAAGTTAAATTTTTAATACCATTGTTTAGATCAAATTAAGATAAATAATTTGCTATTTTCTATAGAAGTGAAATCTCATTGAGTGTATCTTATCTTTTGGAGAATACACATGCCCACAAAAGTTCAAGTCAGTTTTTTTAAACAATATTAGCCATGTGTTCAGAAGAAAATTTTCAAGACAGATTGAAATCTAAATAAAATACAAACATTGACTAGTATAAATTTAAAAAGTTGTATGACTGGAAAATTTAAGTTAGTTGAAGCAATGTATAGTTATTACACCAAAGTATATTTCATTCTGAATCTTGTAATAAAAATGAAACCTAAATAGAAGATTTAATTTATCTGTATTGAAAGGTATTGCAATGTAAACCAAAATAAAAAAAAATTATTTCAGGAAACTCCAAAGCTAAAAACTTTAATTTTTAATCAATTACAAGCAACTTTGATTGATTTATATTTGTGTGAATTTGATGCATTGTAGAGTAGGACTTCTGCTATTCCCTGTAGAAAATGCAGAAAATTCTATTCTTGTACTGTACTACCTTGTATACTATTACTGGTAGTTATTGTCAGTGTTCAGATATAGAATAGCATTTTTCCCCTTTGATATTGAACAAATTCAAATTTCTTATGAAAAAGAAGATTTTTTTTTCTTCCATCTGATATAGCAATCAAGCTGGTCCCTTTTAGAGCCTCTACATCAAGGATGTAGTAGAGCTGAAACACCGTTCCAGTAATGCTTTTTTTTATGAGAAATAAATTTAAAAAATTGTGAAAACATCCTTAAAACAGCATGGTTTTTGTCACCCAGGTAAATAAACAGCATTCCGGTACTGTTCTAAAAACAGCATTCTGGTATTGTTCTATAAACAGCATTCTGGTACTGTTCTAAAAATGGCATTCTGGTACTGTTCTAAAAATAGCATTCCAGTACTGTTTTTAGATGACCTGGCACTGCTTCTTTTGCTACAACACCGCTGCCCTACATCTAACATTCTGAATAAATTATTAGTTCTTGCAAATTGTATTGGTTTACGAAGTTATTTTTGTATTATTCTTCTAACTGCTTGTTTAAAAAGAATGTAATGGGGGCATACTAGATTTGCAATTTTTTTTTCCTAAATTCATTTTATTTAGATTTGTCATAGCTGGAAAGGGAAAAAAAAAAACATAATTGCCTACTAATTGAGTGTATAGATATAAGTTGCTTTTACGTATGAAATACATTAGGACCATAATTTGGTTTACTAATAATGAATTAGGATTTCAGTTTTTTATTCAACTCTTCAGCCATAGTCCTTTATCGGACCATCTGAAGTTAAAATTTAATTCTGTATTTAAAATGAGGAAATTTATAAAATGCTTAAATCACTGGTTTTTAATATGTTACCTATCTTGGGCCCCTTTTGTATGGATTATCAATCTGTAGTCTACCAATCAAAATTATTGAAGTTCCTTAAAAGATTGAATGTAAAGAAAGATCTATAAACAATAAATACTTCTTTAAAGGGAAAAAAAAAAACTGTATAAGGAACTGTATAAGAGAAAGAAAACAGTAAGTACCTCATTAAAATAAATTTAACAATATAAAAAAGTTTGTAAAATAAGGATTTTTAAGTACAGGGTGGTCAAAAATTATTGGACCCATTTTCAAAAATTAATAAAAAAACTAATAATGTTACAGCTACATTTTTTTTTTTTTAAATGAAGAGCAATTTAATTTTTTTTTCAGATAGGTAACGCGCTGTTACGGTGGTCGTAAATTATTGGACATCTTCCATTTTTGAGAGCCATTATCTGCAAAACTATTAAAGTTAGAAAAAAATAAAAGCATGTATTTGTAGTGTAGTTTACGTTCTTTAATTTGTTAAATCAATTGTAATTCGAAAACTGAATAGTTTTTGAGATATTCAAGAAAAACTAAAAAAGGAAACTAGAAAACATGCATCAGCTTCTACTGATCGATAGCCATTGCATGTGGAAATCTCTCGCTGTAAAAAATTTATAACGCTGTAATGGTACACCACCTATCTGAAAAAGCTTTTTTATTTGCTCTCTCATTAAAAAAAATGCAGTTGTACCATTATTATTTTTTTTATCATTAATTTTTTGAAATGGGTTCAATAATTTATTACCATGCTGTATATTATACATTTAAACTTTCAAAAAGAGTGCTTATGTTACATTTCAACAAATTTATTAGTTTTGGAATAGTAAGTTTAATATCTGAAGATGTGGTTTTTGCTTTGATTTTATGTTTCTCATGGGAGTCTCTTCATATTTGTAAGGGCATAAAATTTGAGAAGACATAAAAAATATATCAGGGCTATAGTGGGCAGTGCAGGAAAATCTTCTAGTTTTCTAGTTCAGAGTTCTGGAACGGAGACAGAAATTCATGTTATTTGTATAAATAAAATGACGTTCAATTAATTTCAGTTTCAGGCTGTTTCTTTTAGTGTTTTTAAAAAGGGAATTTTATGCATTAAATGTTATACCTTTTAGAAAGAAGTTGGAAATTTCTTGGGACTTGTAGACTACTCTATGTTTAGAACTTTTGGATTAAATCATAAATATTTGTATTTTCAGCAAAATTTTACTTTCTCTTCCAAAAAAGAGAATATTTGGAAGGCAGAGGAATTTTTATGAATTTTTAAAAAAAGATTGCTTTTCACAAAAAATGAGGTGAGATTTGAAGTACTGTAATAAGATTCATAGAGGAAGCCGTAGAAATCGAATTGAACAAAAGTGAAATGTTGAAATGAGTACTATTTGCTTAAAGAAATGACTAATCTTATGTATGTGTGTATGCGATTGAGAAGTTGATAATAATTTAGTAACATGTCTTTTTTCCGACTGTAGAATTCTAGCAACGATGATGCCATTCTTGTGCGAGCTTTAGATCGGTTTTATAGAAGAGTGCAAGCTATGAACAGGCTGCTTCCTCACATAGATTTTACTTTGTAAGTTCTGGATTTCGTTTTACTAAAATATTATTATTATTTTTAAATAAAAGAATTGATCATTGATCTCGTTTTGAAATACCCCATTTCAGTCTTTTTGATAACTTCATTGAATTTAAAATTTGATAATTGTTTCACTTTCAGGAGAGGTATAAAGATTGTTCAAAAGGCTGCTCAGGATCGCTGCAACTACTATTTGCAGAAGCTAATCGAATGCTTTTCTGCTGCATTGGTGAATATGAGACAAAACATTGTTGCTCCTCGAAGTCTGAACCAAGACGGAACTAAAGCATTAACTGATCTTTTAAATACTTTTGAATCTCAGATTTCTAGTAGGATAAATACAGTTCAAGCAGATTTGCAGGTACATTAATATTATCTTATTTTATTATTTTCTTAGTTTTACTTATGTGAAGTTAGAATTTATGTATTAATTCAGCAATTTGTTGCAGCCTTTTAAGAATATTGTACTGTTATGTTCTTTGTTGAAAAAAGTAACAGATAAACTTTGAAAATCATGCATGACTAGTTAATGCAAATAAATTCCAATGTCTGAATCTTAAGGTCATTGGGATAAAACATAATGCTGTTGTGTGGTTGGAAATTTGAGGAGAGCGTGTTGTGTCAAGTGTCATTCATAATCTAACTACAGTTCCAAATTATCAGGTTCATCACTAAATAACCCTAGCATAGCTTCCAAATCTAAATCAGAGTTAAAAAAGGATAATAGTTCTTATACTGGAACATAATCTGCTTCTCTAAAAAATTTTTTTAGCTATTTATATCAATTATTTGATAAATTTTTCTGTTATATAGTCTTTGAGCCTCGCAGATTTTTTTTGTATTGCATCGTCAAGTACAAATGGTATAAATAAATATATTTGGTATTTTTCATTCAAGGAAGAATTTATGGTTTTTGATAAATGAATTAGTTGAATAAACAGTTTACTTGAAATTAAACGGTACTGAGAATTCTGTTAGTAACTGAAGAAAACTTCCAAATATAACTGTTTAATTCAATTTATATAATTTTTTGTTGACTCTATTTGTTTTAATTTATTTATTTTGCATGTGTTTGTGTCACTTATATCTGGTGTATGGAATTAAACATTATCATAGATAAAAACAAATTATATCTGAATATTTATTTTATTTGTTAATTATCTTTTTTATTTATATTACTTAACTATCTTTTGTTTTCTTAATAAATAAGAGGAAAGAATTTTATGATTCTTATTATATATAATATAACATTGGAGAAAAATGATTACTTAATCTATTAATAAAAAGAACAAAAACTTATTTTTCTTGTGTTTTCCCTTTAGTTAGTATTACCCTTATATATTTAACTTGCATCTTCTTTATCATTTTAATAGAATGAACTTTTAGATTCATTTATTTATTTTCCTCCTTTTATTTTTTAATAGTGTTTAAAAAAATTTAATGATCCTTATTCATGATTCACAAAGCGTGATAATCACCAATATCATTTATTTATGTATTTCATAGCTATTCATCCAAACTGATATAACATTTGCTATGAAAGTCCAATTCAAGGAAGAGTTTTGTAGACAATATGTACGTGAAGGTGTGATTATTGCATTCCTTAGACACATAAATAAAACATGCCAGGTAAATATTTTGTTAACATTCTTTTAAATGTTCTTGTAATTTGAAAACATAATGCCATTTGAAATATTGGCAAATATGATAAAAAGTTTATATGCAGTAGAATCTCAGTTATCAGGCAGATATTAAATCAGAGAACTGCTGAATTAACGAAAGTGTTGGATTAGTAGAGGTTCATGAATCCTGGACTGGTAATGGTGGGGGCGCTCTACCTCTACCCTTAATGGTTCTTTTCCATTCTCATTTTTCCCGTCAGGATGGTGTCTGTCAGACGCCATGCGACTCGTGATTAAACTTTCAGAGTCACGACCTGTCCAGGGTTAAAAGAATTAATTTTTTAATAACAAAACTTATGTCAGGGACGTGGAACTTGCGACCTTTTTGAGGTTCTTATGCGACCCTACCTGTTATTTGCAATTTGCATTGAAATAATATAATTGTCCATAATATAATAGCAATAGCGACATAATAATAACTCTTAAGATTCTGCTCATGTAGCCTTTTGCCCAACTGCCAAAATTTAATGAGGCATTTCAGTGCAAAAAGTTTCGCCCTGACTTATGTTGATTGCACAAAACATATAAATCTGTACAGAAAATTATAATATGTATGACAAGATTGACACTGCAAAATATAATTCAAAATCTGAGCAGCAGCTATTGTTTACACCACATCAAAGTCACTGACAACTGCTTGCAATGATTTATCTTCCCTTTAAAACACCCTACTCACCCTGCTGAAAATGCTGGATTATGAGAGGCACCAGATTACTGAAAGTCTACTCTAATAATATAATTTTATTTTTTTGTAATTTTTGAAATTGTCAGTAAATGGATCAATTAATTCCTTATTGTGTTTTCATTACCAAGTGAAAATATTTTTGATGATGGCAAACACTTGATTTTAAATATATTACATGTTTTTAGTCTTAATATATAAATTCCTTTCAGGAATTCTGTTCTTGCACTGAAAGGAACACTGTTCCTCCTCAGCTGATTTTGGTATTATCAAGATTTTGTCTCAATTTGGAGCAATCAGCAATTAGTGAATGGGTAAGAACATATTTTTTTAGGATTAAACTTTTTCATGTTAAAAGTTATATTTTTGTGTTGATACTCTAGTGGTAATTTTAAGGAAATTGTTATTATATTTATAGTATTGTTACAAAAATCATTTGATGGATGTACATGAAAGCAATCCAACTAGCAGGATAATAAAAAAAATAAATGACTTCTTATTTTAAGAATACTCCAGAAAAGCAAAACGTAGTACTTTTATAAACTAATAGCACAGAGATCATAAATAGATCTAGTTACAATAAAACATAGTTTCTTTAAGCACAGTTAAAGTAACAATATTTTTTTTATTCTCAAAATCACAACCACACACAATGTATGAAATCAAGTATGACATTTTGTGCCTTGAATCATTTCTTCTTCCTTTGTTACTTCTTATATGATACAAAACAGTGTAACCTTAATTTTTGTCCTTTTTGAGCCAGCATTTAATTTTGTTAATGTTTTTTTATTGATTTTTTTTTTGTATTGGCTCGTTCCACTTCTAATTTAAGAGGACTATTAATGATTATAATTGCTTTCTGGACTATTGTTCTAGTTTAAGTTATTAGTCCCATTGATTTTAAATAGTCCAATTTAAGAAACTGTTTGTGGTCCAATCTAAACAACCTTTCAACAACACCAAAAAGAAGTTCCCCCTAAACTTATCTTTTAACTATTTCAATAAAATTATTATAGTAGTAAATTGTAGCTCAAAACATCCGAGATATAATAACATATTTTACTACTTACTTTAAAACAGCATACATGCTATTAGCCTTTTGTTAAAATATTTAATTGATGATATCTAAATCTAAGCATTTGTTTTCTAGCTGTAACCATGCAGTGCTTTCTCTTAAAAATTATTTCATATACCACATTTAGATCATTATAACAGGTGTTGCCTATTTTACAGTCCAAATGTTGAATTGAAGTTATCATACCAGTTCAGGCGCCAATCAAATTCAGAAACGTCCTCCTACATTTTAAATGTGGTTTTATTATGAACTCAAAAATGTTACTAATTTCATTGTGTATTTAAAAACTGGCATCAAATGGACAAACTGGCTAACATCAAATGTGTATTTTTTTATGCCAGTGCCAGATATAAAGTTTTCATCAGTTTTGCAGGATGGAAAAGAAAACTATGTAGATAACTCATGACAAAACTGAAATTAATATAAATTGGAAAATAATACATTTAATGTCAAGCTATGTTAAATTTTCATGCTTTCTTTGGTGTTTGCTATATATTACTTGCTATTAACGTAATATGATGATATCCTATCTTGAGTTTCTTTCAGTTAAAAGTATTATTATGTTTCTTGACTATTGATTTTATGCTTTCACAGGCATTGTGCCCTTTGGGCTTGTTGTTTATCTTCTGAATCCTTGTACCAAAACTGCAACTGCTTTTGTCTTCTCCTCAAATTAATTTGATGATTATTCTCTAAATTTTTTGAAAGCATAATCAGTTTTATAATCTTTTAAACTGCTAATTCTATTATGTTTAAGTGTGCTTAATGCTCTTTATTCTTACAGATATTTTCCAAAGAGTTTTTATTAATACAGTGCTTAAAGCAGAAACATGAAATAACACATTTTGTAACCTGAATTGATTTTGTTATGTGATTACTACTAAAATTGATTAATAAAGGAACAATTAATTTATTAATTAAATTAATAATTAATTTATTTTATAAATTTGTACTTGTAAATGATTTTTTGCCCTGTGAATATATGTATTATATTGGGGTTTTTTTTGGCAAAATTTGTATTCTCATTCTTTTTTTCTGTCTAATTCTAGGTTTCATTGGTAGATGACAGTTTTTCCATTACTAATGATAACGGTTTAACTAGCATATCAGATATATGCATGGAAACAAAGGAAGTTGCTCAGGTACGCTGTTTCTTAAGCAATATTTGAAGATATGTGACTTATGAAATGTTATTTCTTAAATATTATTAGAACATAACTTAAGTAAAAATGAAACTTTGCATAGTTACATTCACAATTACTGTTTATTAAGAAAAATAAATGCTAATAAAAAATCCAATTTTCAGATATAAAGTTTCATGCATTTAATTTAAATTTGAAAAATATTTTCTTTCAAAATTGTGATAATAAGTGATTAAAAAGAAATTTTCAGTTGTATTACATTCTGTTGATTGTTGAAGTTAAAAATATATACCTTTTCAAAATACATGCCTCATTTATAAAATCATGTGATAAAGTGATAGCACACTAATTGTATGTAATAATATTTTAAATTGAAAATTTTGTCTGAGAAAGATTAAATTACCATGCATCATATTATTGTTATTTATAAAGCATTACAACAGTAATTGATTTAAAACATTTTTCTCCAGAAACTTATTGATCATTTTGTGAAAGTACAAGGTTTGAATATATCTCAAGTAAGTTAATTTTATTGATTAATATTTAGTACATCAAAAATATCTTTTATGTATTGCTTCAAAGATTGCTAAAGAATATTATCAAACAATTTTATTTTTTGTTTTAATTTTGTGACTTCGTAATATATCAAATGTGTAAAGGAGAAGGTGTGTAAGTTTGTTTGTTCCACATAGACCTACAATTTTCAGTTTAGGCTCACCAAATTTGGTATATTAAGTTTCAGTACTGTACCTTATATTGCTTACCAGTTTTATAACTAGTTTGGACTCCTGAAAGATATTTTATACACTTTTGTTTAACTTGTCTGGTTTCATTTTTGTAAGGATAGAATTTCAAATTGATTTTTCACTCACTTCTTAATGTGCTAGAGATTTGAAATTTTGTACACTTATGCGTTATTGATGACTATTTTAATAGTTTCGGAACTCAATTATCAGTTAATCAATGAATTAAATTAAATTTTATACGAGTGGTGCCACCTGTTAGTGAATTTGAGAAAAATTGATTTCCCAATTCCATAATTATTATAATAATGAATTATAAATTCAAGACTAAAAAGTAGGAAAAATTTTAAAAATTACATATCTTAGCACACTAATAAAAGTATGTTTTTAAAAATTGTTTTCATTTAGTTTATTTGTTCCTTATTCGAATCAATAGCTTTCAGTTTAAAATGCCAATTTTAGTGTGTTGTCCTAGGGTGTGTTTTTTCAAACACCATTAACTACAAAAAGCACAAAATAGTTTTGGATGTTAATCCCTCTTACCTAAACTAAACCAGCTCTATAATTCGCAAGGCCCTTTTCCAGTTTGATATAGACCTAGGTGGATTTTAACACTTTAGTTGCCACGACTTGTGTCTGAAACTCGAACCATCTGTCTAATTAGATGACTCTTTCTCTGCTATCTCTTAACTACAGAAGAGGAGGGGTCATTAGGTCTTAATTGTATTTTATCCCTGGGTGAATCGTATTTGATTCAAGTAACGACTTATTAAAAATAAAGTTGCATTTTCAGGAAATGCCAAAATGGTTTAAAAAACACTGCACAGTATAAAATTGAAGTAAAAAACATTTCATATTGTATGAAATACAAACATGAAAAGAAGGTAATATACAATATACAAAGTTTCAATGCTGTTAATACACTCATGTCCATAAATTAAGGATAATGAAGTTCAGGCAAAGAAAGAGACAGAAGCAAAACAAATTTGACTTATTTGTAAAGTCTATTTATTAAACAAAAGGTAAAGAGCAAAACAGATGCTATATGTTTGACATAATTAATAGAAATTGCGATTTTTACTCCCTGGAGCAAATTTCAAAAAAGAACCTATTTACAAAAAGCAGTATAACATGGTTAGTATGATGGTTAATACGGAGTATGTCTACCAGACGATGCAATACAGGCCTTACAACGCCTAGGCATGCTGAGTATCAAATTATCAATCTGATCTTGGGGAATATTACACCACTCATCAAGCAATGCCCTCCGAAGTTCCGGTAGACAGGTGGGAGGGGGTTGACGGGCTGCAATTCGTTGGCCAAGCATATCCCACACATGCTCTATTGGATTCAAGTCCGGTGAGTATGCTGGCCAATCCATACGGGTGATATCCTCCGATTTAAGGCATTCGTCTACAATGTTTGCACGGTAAGGACGGGCGTTGTCATCCATAAACAGAAATTCAGCACCCATGGCGCCCCGAAATAAACGTACATGTTGTTCCAGAATGACATCCCGATAGATGTGGCCTGTCATCGTTACACTCTGAACATGCAGGTCAGTTCTGGAACCAAGAATAATTCCTTCCCAAACGAGCCATCTTGCACCACCGTAACAGTGTCGTTCAATGGTGTTCTCTTGGTGGTAACGGGTACCTGGCGCTCTCCATATGAAAGTCCGGCGAGAATCAGACTGCAAACTAAACCTGGACTCGTCGGAAAACATCACACAAGACCACTGTTGCGGTGTCCGCAATGCATGCTCTCTACTCCAGGCTAATCGCAGGCGACAGTGAGTTGCGGTAAGTGGAACACATCTGACAGGCCTACGAGCATATAGACCAATATGCCCTAAGCGTCTGTACACGGTCTGCCTTGAAACTGTCGTACCGGTAGCTCAAGAGAGCTGACGAGACAGGTCTGATGCTGTGCTCCGTCTGTTTCTTTTGGCAGTAACTGCCAAATACCGGTCCTCATTCGGCGTTGTAACTCGGGGGGCGACCACATTACCATCATCTTGGAATAGTTGCCAAAGCCTGGAGATGACACTCTGGGCGTTTCCAAGTTCCTCGGATACTTCCAGCTGGGTACGTCCACATTCCAGTCGTCCGATAATTCTACCACGTAAAAAATCATCCAAATGCTTCGTTTGTGCCATAACTATGCGGTTATTGCACTGAAAGGCTTTTAAAGCGCTTGTGAACAATTTTACTTCTTTGCCACCATTCCTTATATACCCCTCTCTTACACTCTCGTCATTGTGACGTACTATCCGCGCCATCTGGTGGTTTCCTGTAATTTGCATATTCTTCTTCAAGATGTGTGTGATAATTCTACAGGTGAAAATTTTATTTTAGAGTTCAATTTCTGTGTGATTCTGAATTATCCTTAATTTATGGACATGAGTGTATATAGGGAAATGCTGTTTAGCATACTAGTGGCTGTGACATGCTATCTGTTAAAACCCAGGATATACAGATTTTGTATAAATTAGGCATAAGTATGCATCAGGAAACCATCTCCTAAATACACAATTTTGTGATGTAGCTAGTGAGAGAGATATGCAGATATGCAAAACACTATAGAAAAAATTAAATTATTGCATTTTTCTAAAATTAACAATTGCATAATAAGTATTATGTGTGTGCGTTAGAGTTGATTCACTTTTCCATAACAAACAACACACCTAGGCACAGTTTTCAATGGTATACCCAAAATCCACAGAATTGTGGTTGATTCCCAATTTTATAACTCTGTCCAATTATTAAACATCATTACAACACTGTCCGCATGCAAAAACGAAGCTCCAAGAATAATAATAAATGCAAAATTGTTGTTAAATATACTAATAATTACCATATTCTATAAGCCATCTGAGAATATTTTAGATCGAATATAGAAATGAAATTATGTTATAATCAAACAAAAATTTCGCTATATTATGATAGAGACAATATATCGAAACATGATATACTATTTTAACAGATGCTACGTAAAAGTGTGGAAACCCGTGATTGGTTAAATGCTATTGAGCCGAGGAATGTTCGGGCAGTGATGAAGCGAGTTGTGGAAGATGTAACTTCTGTAGATGCTGAAGTGGGGCAATTGTACGAGGAAGGCATTCGGCATGAAAGGAGTAGTGATTCGAGCAGACGCACTTATCCAAGCACAGGAAGATCTCACAGATCCAAATATAATGCTTATGCTCCAAGGTAACCTCATTTCTGATATATTTTAACTACCTTGATGTCAATTTTTGACTGTATTTGCCAGATTATTTGTTATCTCTAGGCTGCTTGGTTCAGTATATTGATTATATAAAGTCAGTGTGTGTTGTTCAAACTTGGGACTTTTGTCACATATATCTGGGTATGTATGAACCATATAAATTTTTTAGTCCTCAAGGATTTTAATTTAAATTTGCAACTATATATATTTTTATTCAACATTCATTTGAATTTATTTTGATCGATTTAAAATATTTACGTCAAGTTAAGGCTATAATCTAAAGTGAAACATTCATAAACATGGAATAACTGAAATTTGATCTTTGAATTGCTGAGTAATTAGTTCTTGAAATCCATATTTAGTTGTTAATGCACAAATGGTAAATTTCACATAAAATTGTATCAGTAATTTATAATTACTAAATGCAGTTTAAAAAACTGTACTCCTAAGAACTTTCAAAAGATGCTTGCAGCACCAGTTTTTATATAAGTTATTTAAATTATGATGGAAATTTTAAAAATGGTTTGGAATCAGTCTTTATTAAATGGCATCTATATTACTAGTTTCAGTAATTAAACATAAATCATAGAGAAACTAAGAAAATGAAGTGTAACTGTTTGAAAAATATTTTAAATTGTTCTTATTTTTCCCACATTAAAATCGAAGTTTTTTTTTCCATGGCCAGAACAAATAACAGATGACTTGAGTTGGATAGGCAATCAGGATTTCTAATTCATACATATTTTTGATGATGGTTTATTATATTAGCACAGAAAGGGGGGGTTTTGGGGGGGGGCTATTAGGGAAAATATATCATGTTTTTGTTCTGATTTTTTTTTTATCAGGAGTTACTTAATAACCATGTGTTGCTATCATCAAAATAAATAAATTTTAATTTATTATAAATCAAAATTCATTTTGACTGCAGCATTGTGTATTATTTATTTTGTTTTATAATATTTTGCTTGTAAATGTGTGTCTTTTATTTAGTACAACAAAAAAGTGTGCTTCATGCATAAAGTTTTAGCAAAGACATTTTTAAAATTTTAATTTTTATCTCTATTAGCTCTGTCTTTTAAGTTTCATCTTACTTTAATAAATATAGAAAGCTTAAGAATGCTCTGTCTTTATAAAATAATTACCTTGAAACAGAGACTAACAGTAAACATTAATGCTATATTTCTCAGCACTGATTATTTTTTCTGAACAGTATCAGTTGCTTTAATTGTTTATTCTGTGCTTTGTTTTGTAGATTGAATTTCTAATGTTTTAAATGTAGTGTGTTTTCATTTCAGTACCATTGATAATAGCCTGATGAGCAACATCCAGAAATTATTTTCGGAGAAGATAGAAATATTCAGCACTGTTGAATTTTCTAAAGTGTCTGTCATGACTGGAATCATAAAAATAAGTTTGAAGGTAAAAATAAAAAAAGTTGCAACTTTTTATTCTATTTATTAAGACATTTTAAAACAAAAATTTCAATTAAGTATAAGATATTACTCAATTTCATTTTTATTCCAAGAGGTGTTTGAGATTTTTATAAAATGCTTAATCATGATGTCTTGTACTGTTTAACTGAGGTAATTCAAAATTTCATAGCTATTAAAACTACTTTTTTTAATTGGTTATAAATTTATTAATTGTTAAATATATAGAAAACCATTATTTTTTGTTTGTCTGTTTCAGCAGCTTGTATTGATCCAAGATTTAAAACTGTCAATGAAATGATTTTACAACATATGGAAATAAACTAAAAACGGAGCAATGTTTTAAATTTTATTGATTATTTTTATTCCTGTCAGTCTGGGAAAAATTAAATAATATTTTAATACATAATAATTAGTGAAATAATCATGAAATAAACAGAAATTTAATTAGTTTTAAATAATAACTGAGGAAAATAGCAGGTTGATTTTGATTGGTTTCAGCAAGTTTTTTTAAAATTGTTATTTATTTTCATTGCATGGTTCATTTCCATTTTGCAAAAATGATAAGGAAGTTTCTGCATCAGGAACAGTGCGATTGTTGTTGTTGTTGTTTTAACTTAAAATTATTATTAGAATTCATTGTAAGATTCTGTATAATAATACATTTTATTTATATTGATAAAATACCTTATTTCAAATTGAGAAGTAATTAATTTTTATTTTGTTTATCTTCTCAGACATTCCTTGAATGTGTACGATTAAGAACCTTCAGTAAATATGGGTTGCAGCAAGTTCAGGTGGACATTCATTACTTGCAGCTATATCTGTGGCATTTTGTAGCTGATGAAAAGTAAGTTACTCAATTCTTTCATTTTGAGGAGAAAACAGGTGTGGAAGAAAAGTTCCAATTTAGATTAATCTCATTTAAGTTTATCGAAAAGAGTCATGACTCTTTTGTGTTGTTTGAGCATCCAGTGCATTTTTAAAGCTAATTCATTTATTTTATGTAGGAACGAAAATTTTACTTATTCTTTAGACATTTACCTATGAATGTTTTACTTACATTACTTAATTTGGATTTACAATTTTTCTCTTTTGCCTGAAAAGTATTCTTTATTTAAAAGTAAAGAAAAAGAGATGAAATTGCATACAAAAGGTATTGAATTAATGCAAAAAAAATGTCAGATAATTGCTGAAAATCATTCTGAATTGGTGTATGAATTTGAAGTTTTTGATTACTTTCGTTTTCAAAAACAATATCCTTGATATGTGGTGTGCTATTTTCATTTGTTTGTAGTTTAATAAACCTACAAAAGTGATTTCATTTATTTATTTATTTTTCAAAATTGTGAATATTGTAAGGGCTACACATCAGAGGTGGATTTTCTTTCTCAAATCTGGAATTTTCAGATTCATCATCAATATCAAATTTTGTTTCAGAACAAATATATCATTAAGATAGTATATCAAATATATCAAGAGTAAATTAGTGAAAAACCTGTCATGGTTCTTTTTTTTTAATATGCATGCATATATGTGTAGCACATTAACATTCTGAATTATTCAAAATTATATCAAATTTTTACACCACGTAAGTTTCCAGGATTTTTGAAATGGAGTTGCAGTCACCCTGATACACTTGTATGTTAAAATATTTATTTTAAAAAGGGAGAGAGAGGTTCAAAGTTAATTAGAAGACAAAATTTATTCTGATTTATATTTTTGGCAATTTATTTATCTAAAATTACAATTTTATTTACCACTAGAAATTTAATTTTCTGAAGTCATTACTTTTTGGTTGTGCAAGAATGTTCCAATTATTCAGGGATTGTCAGCATTCCCCCCCCCCCTCCAAATTCAAATCTTCATCTTAATTTTTTTGCATTCTGGACTCTCTCATTATTGAAGGCATGACTGGAATTTATTCATTTGTATTTAATTGGAAAAATCATTTAGTATGATTCAGTAAGTAAAACTAACAAATATGGATGTTAAATATATTATTTTATTTGATTGTAGCAAATCATCCATGTTAAGGCTTTTCATACTTTTTTCACTAGTGACCCCTTTTCAGATTGAAAACAATTTTGCCACCCAATTAGCATTTTAAATGTTTATGACATATTATCAGAATTGGAAAATAAATAAGAAAATTAAGCATTATTTACTGATAAATAAAAAAATCAATTTAAAATGGTTAATCAGCAACTTTTATTAAAATGTTTCATGTGAATATAATTTTCGTAACAATCAATGCTCACACACATTTAAAAATATAAAATATGGAGACACTGTGAAGTTTTTCATCACTCCAATACGTTTTATTGCTTCAAACTGTCTAACTTGGGATTGTAACCCACAGTTTAAGAAGACTTGATCTATATAGATGCTGTTTAATGAAATGTTTATTTTTAAGATTAAATTAATTTACATTAAATATACACTTTTAACTAAGAAATGGTCCATGAATATTTATTTTAAAATAATGCTTTCACTTTTAGCCTTGTCCATGTCCTCCTTGATGAAATAATGAGCAGTGCAGTCAACAGGTGTTTAGACCCTGTTTTAATGGAGCCGAGTGTAAGTTTCAATATACTATATTTACCTGCTAACCGAATTTATCTTGTGTACAGAATGCCAACATAAATCAATAAAATTTTTTACCTGTGATTCAAATATGTTTAATAATACTTCGTTCCAATAAACCCACTAAATGATTCCCAATGTTCATGAATAAGTGGCCACATTTGTCGATCGGCTTGGCTTCCTAAAGCATTTCATGCTAAGAAGAACACATGTAATCATTGTCTCCATTCCATCATACATTCATAACAGAAAATATAAAAAGTTCAAA
This sequence comes from Araneus ventricosus, assembly GCA_013235015.1. Taxonomy (NCBI): domain Eukaryota; kingdom Metazoa; phylum Arthropoda; class Arachnida; order Araneae; family Araneidae; genus Araneus; species Araneus ventricosus. The sequence goes on from BGPR01003433.1 coordinate 128,035, forward strand.
TTGTTAGGATTTCGTAAGCAGCTGTCATCAAACCGAAATCTTTTCAAAGAAAGGTTGTTGGCAGAAATAGTTCATAAGAAGTTCAGAAAAAGAAGCTTCGATTCAATATCATTATTTTTAAATTAACTTTTATCCTAGATTTTTATAGTTCCTCAAGTTTCTGGAGATGGTTGTCAAAAAAGTATGTTATCTGCTAGATGAAATCTCAAATATCCTCTTAAAATGGGGATTTTTGTGATGTTACAGGGAAATCCTCTTCTCATTCTTAGATCATTAAAAGATGAGGTCTGTGGTCGTTTCCAACTATCTTTGGGATTACATGCTCATCTTAGCTCATATGCAATAAATCTATTTACCACACATATGGAACAGGCGATTGAAAAAAGGAAGGAAATGACCTGCAGAATAATTAGAGACCACACAAGATTACCTCTATTAGGGGATGACTTGTATCACCCTGTGTGCAAAGAAAAGAACTCTGCTGGAACAGCATCTATACCACCTAGGGCTGGTGCAAAGGTACCTTATGCCCCCAGGGCTGCCGAGAGTTGAGCCAGGCCTTTGGGCAAAATATTGGTGTATCCCCCCTTCCACATTATGATTAATCAGCAGATGGAAGGATTTCTTCAAGCAGGTTGCCCAGTCACATCACAAATGGTTGTGAAAATCTTAATTTCTGGCCACCTACTGTAATTCAATTAATATAATGATAAACTGAATTTTATATTCAGATAAAATAAATGTAAGAAAGGTAGTTTATGCAGTGCATTTGTCGTGAATAAAAATTAAGTACTCTTGAAAATAAGGATAAATATTTTTCCTTTTCTCCCGCATTACTCCCATTCTAGGCAAGGAAAAATTTATGTGCCTCTTACCAATACATACTTTCATATCAATGCACAGCCAACTATAAACAAATTTGATATAAGCAATTAATTTTTTTTTCAATTAATGACACATTTAAGTTGCGCAGGAAAAGAAAACCAATATCCATAATTTTCATTATTTTGCATTTTAACTATCAATAATTCATTAACAATACTTAAAAATAAATTTATAATTATAATTAAATACATATTGAAATTCAATATTTATTAAGACGGGTAGAAGTCCAATGAACCAATGGCAGTGTTCATTTGAGACAAGTGCCCTGTTGTGACACCCCTAGGAGCTAGCCTAATGGTAAAATCAGCCCCGGTACGATCCATAAAAAAGATGGAGAGTGGACCTATTCATTTGTTAAAATTGCTCATTTTGAATGTGCAGACTTTTATATCCCACAAAAAAAAAAAAAACTTTGATCATTACAAAGTGAAAGATGAATTTGTTCATTTAACTTGTTTTATGATTAGAAATCATTAGCAAATTGTCAATGATAAGTTGCACTAGTGCAAATTGCTATAGAATTTGTGTAACAGAGATTTATTCCATTTTGGAAAGTCTGATTATATTTGCTCCTAGTAATATTTGTTGCATGCCTTTTATTTTGATTTTAAAACAGCAAATTCAATTTCTATTACTTTGTGAGTGATGTCTATTGATGACGTGACATACTTTGATTATTACAAAGTAATAAAAACCACTTTTTCTCCTCTTCATTTTTTTCAGGTTGTGGATGTGATCTGTGAAAGAGGCTGAATACCAATTAGTCAATCAATTTATTCAAATTGTTTTGTACTTAATCAGAGATAATGTGTTGTATTTATTTCATGATTTATATTTTATGAATATAATAAAGTTTATAATTCATTTGTTAGCAAACGTAGCATAATCCTTCATCTGTGAGAACAATAACATTTCGTATCTTGCACACTACAGGGTGGCTACAGAAACTGTGAAAAAAAATTCCCCGATTTCCCTGACTATACTCACAACATTTCCCTGATTTACGGCTATTATATTAGTTTCCTAGCTTTCTCCCTACTCAGAATCACTGTATGTTTGCAATATACATTATTAAAAACACTTTTACAAGTTATTTAACATGAAAAAAAAATATTTTTATGAAATTTAATTTTAAAAAAATGGAATGAACATCCTAAAAAAATCTATTAAAACAGTGTATTACATTTCTTATATGTAAAAAATACTGGAAATTTTAACAAAATATTTTGCTTCTAAAACTGCATAAAAATTCTAAGAAACATTAAAATTTCTCTTTGCAACACAAGTTAAATTATATTAACAGTAAAGGTTATTATGGTATAAAGGTTATTACTCAAAACTTTAAAACAGTTCAATAACTCTTTGCACGAGTACCAGAATAACATGTTGCAGTATAAATATAAAAATAGTATAATTATACGTACCTAATTATATATATTTTAGCATAGATTTAAACAAAAGAAACTGCCACAATATTACTTCAAATCTTTATTCTTTAACAATCATAAGAAATTAATTGCTCTAATCAAAAACTTGTTCTTTTATAAATGAATATAAATTTTTTATAAAAAAATTTTCATTTATTATTACAAATAATGCTAGACATAAGATACTAATTTATAGATAATAACTCAAGTAACAAATGACTATTAATTTTCCCTGATTTTTAGATATTTTTACGAATTTCCCTGACTTTCCCCTGAATTTTCCAGATCGATAAAATTCCCTGATTTCCTGGTTCTGTTGCCACCCTGCACTATTAAACATCACACACATTTTTGAAGCCCTAATTCATGTTATCCAAATTAAGCAGTGGAGGCTCATTTGTTCCATCATCTTCAGGTCATTGTTTACAATTTGTTTAACGAATTTATCATAAAATCAAAAGACCACTATATTTTTAAAAATAGTATTTTATTGTGACTAGTAAAAGCATGTAGTTGACACATCACATTATAAAAAAGATATGCATTTCATATAGAACATGACAGAAATATTTCTATAAAGGAAACAATAGCATATTAAATGATATCCACTAATTTCATTAAAAATACAATATCACATTCTGCTGATAAATATAATTTGGAATATTGATTGCTATGACTTTTTATAACTCTTAAGATAATCAATAATTTTAGGATCTTTCCAATTTTTTAAAAGTAATTAGAAAGTTCATTTTACTGTACAATATTATGCAGCATTAAAACTTTGCAGTTCTCAAATAAAACAGCAAGCACTTTCATATATAAATAACATATTCTGATTTTTGCTATAAATAAAATGCTATAAAGAAAACAAAGAACAGTGTACGTCCTAAACCTCTTTAATACCTACTTTTTAAAATTCCTGCAAAATATTTCGAAGATTTGTGTATAAAATTTTTTTTTATTTACAATTGTTTTGAAAATCTCTTCAATATTAAATTCTTTTCCATAACAGATTCTCAAAATCCTCTTCTCTTTTTGATGGTACACCTACTATATTGGTTGTGCTGCAAATAAGTGAACTACCTTGTACTTTAAAACTGGGTGTAGTAATGGATTTTCTGCAGACAATAAATATACGCTGCATTCCTAATGAAATATATTCTTTTCTATAAATTACTGTCAATTAATGAATCATAATAAACCAGTTATAAAATGAATAATTTAGATAAAACTAATTTACATATTTCTGGAACTTTACTATTACTTTGAAATCTTGCTATTTAAACTTTTTAATGCAAAAGCACATGGTTAATATATGGGTAAAATACTTTTATAGATTAAACTGATTCAGATAAATTAAAATTTGATTTGAAATAATTATTATACCATCTGTAATATATTTAATGGATATTTCTCTCAAAAATCATTACATTATAATATATCTGAGCCATGCAGACACAATAGATGGAGCTCGTGCTTTTTGAACAATTCTTTAAGGACAAATATTTGTGATTATTTTGATATAATTTTTTTTTATTTTGATGTAATTGCATTTTGTAAGGTTTATAAGTAAAATTTTTCTCTAAACATGAAATTTTTAAAAGAATAGTTATTTTGTTAAAATCATTGTTTTTCACTTCAAAAAATGAAAGACTTAAATTATTTAAATTATTGCAACACTATAAAAACTACTGAAAACTATTTAACTCCAAACTTCGCTTTCACAGAAAGCAAATAAATCGGAACATCAGCTTTTACTCTTCATTATTAGAAGAAAGAAAGGCACCAGGAGAAAATTTTACTTTGCTGAAAGAGCTCGGAGATGTGTTATTGCTTCCATTGTAACTTTAAACTATGAAAATTTAATATTAATTCCCATCAATATCAACGTACAAATAACACTATATTAAGTTTTTTAAAGTTATATCAATGATATGTCTTTTCTGGTGACTAACAAAAAAATGACTGGTGTTGAATATCAGAAACAACAGAATTTTGACTTAATTAAATTGAAACGAACTTTCTTCATTTAAAAACTTCATGACACAGAATTTCAGATGAATAATGAAACTACATTTGAAAAGCAAAGTGTGATTCAGGATAAAATAGTCTACACACATCTGTTTTTCAAGATAAAATGATTTTCATTTAACAAACTAACCAAACTTAAGGCATGATATCATTTAAAAAAAGTTCATAAGAGCACAGGTGAAAACATTTCAAATTAAATTATGAAACTGAAGAATAAAATATTCCATTTCATTTCTCTATAAAAATAGCTTTCAAAGCAGTTCCAGCTTGCCTTTTTCCAATATTACAAAATCTCTCAAGTTAAACTTGATGGAAATGAACAATGCATTTATATAATGAAACTGATGAACATAATCTTCCACTTCATTTCCAGCTTTCAATAAAGTTTATAGTTCCGTATCTTACAGAACATTCATCATGAAAACTGATGAAAAATGTATTTTTATTCACATGCTATATAATATTCAAACAAATTCAAAATAATCTTATTCAATCACAACTTTCTTTTTCCAGTTTCTGTAATAAGCTGGTACAGAATTCAAACATACTGATATCTTAAGAAAAAGAAAGATGATCTTCAGTGAAGGTGAGATTTCAATGAGATCAAAGTTTGACATGAGTATGATTTCCTCTTGTATTAAAAGAAGCTTGTATCCACAAAATAAAGATGATTCGTCGCATTTGTCCGAAGGAATCATAGAAATGGAAGACTTAGGAACATGCTTATGGAACATTAAGAAACACCATTGGGCTGAGGTGTAGCTGGCGGGGAAGGTTTTGGACAGAGATTCTTGGAGTTAAATGGAGAAGTCCTTGAACAAATTCGGGCCACCACTGGTTTGCTAGTTCCTTTACGAAGACGACACTGAAGTTGAAGATATGACTTTTCAAGTTCAATCATCTCCTGTAAAACAGATAAGTTTATAATTAACCCAGTTAATATCTGCCAACTGTAAGTAGCTGCAATAAGTAAAATGCCTCTGAGATAAAATATACCAATTAAATATAATTGTATCTGCATATATATATCACATATTTATAGTCATTTAAAACAAAAGCCTTTATCATAAAATGAATTCGAAGTTGAAAAGCCAAACTTGAAAATTAATTAACGTACGGGGAAAAGATGTACTTCACAGTTTTTCTTTCTCGAGATTGCTGGAGCAAAGTAATAATGCATATAACTTAATTTTTTTTAATTCCAGATTAAAACTTGTACTGTCATAATACTGTATGCCTTTTCGAGGACAAACAATTTTGCTTGCAATTTCAGTCACATTATTGATGTTTACAGTAATACCATTTTCAAAGCAATCTAAGTATGATAAAATACAATGGTATTGATAGAAGGAACTACCTCTGTAAAAAATGAAATTTGTAACTAGGCAATCGAATGTTTTGGCTTCATTGTCAAGTCTATTAAACAGAAGTTAGTATTCTTGGAAACTTTAACATCACTAAAAATACATGCCACACCACTCAACAAAAACAACAACTAAATATGGATTTATTATAAATTAGTCTGTTTCTAGTTTTGGCTGATTTTGCATTATTAAAGAACACACAAGTAAAAAAAATCAAAACAATTACCTGCATTATCATTTTTACTCTGCAAAAAAGTTAAATGAAAATAAATTAGCATAAGTTTCATTCAATAACAATTAAAACTAAAGATGCAAATTAATTTTGTTTTTTTGGGAAAAAATTGAAGAGATCCTTGAGTTGACAAATTAATCGTATGGTTTTATATGCATAAATTGGTATGGCATTGCTAATGTAATAAATGAAAATTAACTGGTTATTTACATGTAGTTAATATGATTAATGACTACTGCAAACAGATATATATATATATTATATCAACGAATCAGTATGAAAAGTTAACATTTCAAACTTTTTTAGAGCCCCCAGTAATTAGTATTAAATCAAATGCTGATTTTTTTACATCAGCATATCCTAATGGGAAAAAATTTATTTAAAACTTAACTATGACAAAAAAAAAAGCTACTCTTATCTTTTTCACTATTTACTACCTCTTGAAACAATCAAAAATAAATAATCCATTAATAAAGTTTAGTAGAAGAACATTCGATCCTGATAATATGGTTGGTTTGTGACTTTTAATAGTGCAAAAGCAGGATTTGATTTGGGTATGCCACATAAATAGTTAGAAGAAGAAAATCCCAGAAAATATCTCAGTTAAATACAAGAGGAACAACCATAGGAAAAATAATCTTGTGGCTAAAAAATTGAACAAGACTATACAGAAGAATGAACTAATAATAATGTGAAATGCAAAGTAAGCAGAGAATTAGAGTAAAATTTATATATAAATAATAAGCAAATCTGGCCCATAAAAAAGCAAAAATATCAAAACAGAATCGTTTTCCCTCCAAGTCATGGCATTTTTTGTGGCTAGCTGATTTTTTTGCACCATGCAGTCTTTTTAAATGCTCATTTCATCTATAAACCGAGTTTGTACGAATTACATTTAAGATATACCTGTAAGCATTTAAAAAGTTTAACCCAGAACAAATGGATAACAATCAAAATGTGTGAAATCAGTAGAAGCAATTACCTTTGTCTGCTTGGACAAAGTGATCTGAAGTTTGTTGAACTCTATCAGTTTCTGGTTGAGGAGCAGTTTGAGTTGATCGGCTCTCTGCTCCTCTTCCGACAGTCGTTCCTGAAGCCTGTCACACTCCTGTCTTGTGGTCTGGATCTGAAAGAGAGAGAAGGATGAGTTCGGTAATGTCCAGTGAAAATTACACATATATTTAGAAACGAATGTTAACTGAAATAGGAATAAAAGAATTCTTTAAATCCATAATGAGTTCAGAACACTTTTGCATGAAAAGGATATCTAAAGATACTTACAGTGGTGGCTCGCCCGTAAGAGCTGCAGTACTCCTGATAATATTTTAAATCTTTATTCATTTATAATCTTATTTGGTTATTTTTGCACAATGAGCAGTGATGTGTCGCAAAATAAGCAGCGTTGGGACGCTCTAAAAGTACTAACCTGGTTAAAAAAAATTAAGCTGTTTTAATGACATTTTTACTCGTAAAAAAAAAGGAGTGCCGGAACAACATTCCGGCTCCTTTAAACCCCTGACATTGAGAGTTCAATAAACAGCAAAAATGGAAAAACAAATAATGAAAGCGAAGAAAGAACACAGAAAATGAATCAATAAAGTAGGACAGGTTGGGGCTGCTAACCAAACATTTCTCGAAAGCATCAAAATTCGCCCACTGCGCAACAGTTAAGCAACACTTCAGAAGGCGAAAATTAAAGTTTCCTCCGACTGAGTTTGACGGTGGCTCTTGCTGCAGACCAGGTATGAAGTACTGCCACCTGTGTGATGCTGTTTTTTTTATCCGTCCCACCTAAAGCTAGTCTTCGCTCTCTTCATTTATTTTTCTTCACTTTTTCTTGACTGCTATTATTTAGTTATGGTTTAGCTTTTATACTGCCCTGAAGGGAACTCGTATGCTTTAATGCAAATTCAATTTCTTTTGTTAGAAGTCATTCGTCGGAAATAGTCACGTCAATAATTTTCTAAAATACAATCATGCTGTCAGTTAATAAACTAAAGTCGGTTAGCTACATAATACTAACAAGCTATCAGCAATACAATCAGCTAATTACAATTAAAAATTTGGGGCTATTTAGAGGTAAAACTATTTTGAAAAATTGTATTCTCTTGAGAAATATTTTTTGTTCAGCACTGTTCGTTTCTGACTGACGAGCCACCACTGACTACTTGGGTAAGTAGTACATAATTTAAAACTGTTTTGAGCTGAATAAGTCGGTTTTCAAACGTGTTATTCCAGTACGCAAGTAGTAAATGAGTAAATTGCACCAATATACTCACAGGAATGGAAGGCTTGTGGCTGAAGTACTCTTCGTCATCTTCGAAGGCTGAATCGATGCGTCCAAAGCCATTCTGGCCATTTTCTGATCTGCAGTGGCAGGTGGGGGAACCCAGTCTTTGCAACTCCACACTCTTGTGCAGGTTCTCGTTCTCCGACTGGAGTCGCCGCAGTTCCTCCTCTTGGCTCGACAGCCGGGCTTCCATGCGGTCCAACTTTTCTTTCCAAGCCTAAAGGAAGATGTCAATGGATTTAACAAAACCTCAAGCATATGCTAGCAAAATGTAACTAACAATGATTCCCAACAATATATAAAAAATAAGCAGCAACTTGAAAACATCAATGTTTAGCTATTCACAAAACTAAATTTAAAAAATGTATTTTTTTTATTTATTGCCGTTCTATTAAGAGTCACAAGTTTTATTATTAATTAAACTGAGCACTTAATTAATTAATAAAGAATAATGAAATATCCATTCAGCTATACATTATTTTCTAAATTAAGAAATCAAAGCTATGCATTTTCTTTTCATTTATCTTTACTATCCGCCTTCGGCGACCAGCTTGATCGCCGGAAATAAAAATTCAACTCTTATGCATAATTTTATATTCATGGTTCCCTTAACAAAGTAGGTTTAAAATTCAGTTTGCTATAGACATTTAACCCGCGTCCTTTTCGCAGCATTGTACTTGTTCTATTCCTTATTTTTTAATTAACTAAAATTCTAATTAAAATTAAAAAAAAAAATCGGCTCCGAGGTGCACATTCCCACCCTCCAAAGAATGTTTGTGCCAAATTTCGTAGCTCTAAGTCCAGCAGTCTGCCCTGTAGAGTGCCAACACACAGACAGACGGACACACACACATTCTCTTTTATTATTAGTAGAGATTATAATGGAATAAGCAGTTTGAAGAAGGGAAGGAATCCCAAAACTATTTTGTCAGGGAAATAAATAATACAGACATGACACAGGCATGGAACAAAAAAAGCTGAACTTTATAAATGCGGAATCGTATCAAACGTAAACACCGAGAAGTAAAATAAGTATGATTAATTGAA
>BGPR01003434.1:0-35392 GCA_013235015.1 Araneus ventricosus
CATGGGATTTGGAAAGAAAAACTGACTTGCTCACTTGCTTTGAAAAACATCACAACCTACAAAAATATTAAGAATTTGCTTTTTGTGATTTCCTGAATTAATTAATTTTCATTTTGTATCTTTTATAAATTTATATTTTATTTACAATTCTAATTACTACGTATATCGTCGCTGAAATAAACAAAATCTACAGGTGTTATATACTATTCCATCCATCAGCAAATTAAATAAGTTCCAAACGCAAAAATCTCTTCAAATAAATGTAGAGGAGAATCTATATTTTATTTTTTCTTCTCTGAAAATTTCATTAACAACCATATACCAAGAAGGTAGCTCGTAACGGTTGAAACAAAATTTAAAGACATAAACAGAAAAAGTTGAGAGCAACAAATTCCAGAATTCTGCGAGGATTCTCATTCTTCCAGTGGCAGCCGACAGAGAAGGAGGAGTCTAGCAGCTTGGGAGCGTGCCTCATGATGGGTTGTGGTTATTTGCAGCATATTATTTTCTTAAGCATAACGGCTCTCGGCTTTCTTGTACTAACATCTTCATTTTTATGAACTTTTAAAGCAATTGCTTTCATTTTCTAATATATACGATTCCCCTCAAAAACTCTTAATGAAACTGTAAATAATTTTTCTGTAAATATAATAAGTGTCTTAATAAATTTGTGTGTGCTTGACACAACGCCTATTCATATAGTTTTAATAGCCCTAACGCCCCGCCGATTTTTAACCCCCCCTTAAATATGAACCCAAAAGGTTAACCTTTCACACATGCACACAAGAGGGCGCGCCCTCTATACCAATCTGAAAAAGTCGCGCTTATTTCCTAGATACGCTATCGCAAAGTATCTATTTTTAAGAGGGTAATTATTAAAATAAGGTAATAATTGGGAAAGGCTTAATAAGAAAAATTATTTTAAACAATTTTTATTCAAAAAGAAATGGATAAGATGTAAAAATAAAGCACAAAAGCAATATAAATTGATCAAATAATTAGCTGAATGACGTGAAAATAAAATAAATAAAATTACCAGTTATTCAACTGAAATATTTCAATTTGTAATATAAAACAGTACAGATAGGATCGAAGTGAAAAAGCAATTGGAAATTTAGATATAAAAATCAAGAAATCAGTTTTATATTCATTTTACAGATTTAAGCCTAGACAATCTTGTGTATCTCTGGAATAGAAATAGCAAAATCTCAGGATCCTTTTAAGCGCCTCGAATTCCAAACGATACTAACATGACTCGTCCAAGGAGCTGGAAGAATTGCCAATGTCAAACTTTCGTAGTATACTCTGGTGAAAAGATGTAAAACGAAATATTTTCTCTTGCATCTCTCATGCTTTCTTAACTCCCTCTGGTAAAAAGATATAAAATTAAATTCTTCTCTAGTGTATCTGTCACAAACTCGCGCCCGCTGGAAAGGTAAATAATTTTTCTTTGCGTGCACATAACATTACTGTACTTAAAAATGAATATTTAAGAATAATATAAAGAGAGATACAACGTAGCATGATAACGTGTCCTTTATTTTCCTCCTACGATATTTCGGACTAAAGATTCGATTTTTTTTCATGTTTTTAGAATGGAACCATTTTCATAAAATTTATCGTGATTACGTGTTCACTAAACAGCTTGCCTAACAATGCGTTTACCTCTCTGTTTGTCATCGAATTGAAATTTTTACCATTCATCTCATTTGTATGTACATAATTTATTTTCAAAGCGAATACTGCTTAATATTGCGTGCAGTAGATTTTATAAGCATTGATGTAATCACGCGAAGGTTTGGATACATTGCAGCCTTAAAACTGTTTATGTTATACTTCCTTAAAAGTTTGCCCATTCGGAAATTCGAATTGAAAGATTTTGCACGCTAAAAGCTGCGGATGATGTCTTAGGAAGCTCAATTCATGTGCCGTCACGTTACTCTGATCGTGTCATGTGACATTCTCCCGCGTTTTCATTCCAACGAATGCGCAATGGATACAAAAATTTAAATGGCACAGCGCATTTGATACCCCTGCACCAGAAATATAGACGAAAGTGGAAAATTTCATTCTCAAATAAAAAATATATATATTATGCGTTACGCATTATGCCAAACACTACTGAAAACCTCATTTAGGGTTAATTTTTTGAAAATTAAAAAAATCAATAAATTACAAATCAATGTGTTCTCTATTTATAGGCATTAAAGGTTTTATGGAAAACATTTAAATTTACCCAAAAACTTAAAAATTCTAATGGACGAGTTTTCTGTTTTGTTCATTTGATGTAAAGTAGGTTTTCCACTGGGCCATCAAATTTCGGTGATAATGTTAAGTCAATGGGAACCTTCAAACTTTCAACACTCTGTTTAAAGATATCAATTAATATATAAAGTTGAGTTTTTTAATTTTATGCCATAAGAATACTTTGAAAATATTAAATTTAATGTTCTTGATGTTGTAGCGCCTCAATGTTTACTTAAAATAAGAGCCTCATTATCTGGAAAGGTTGCTATATTTATTCTTTATCGCTCTTTTTGGCGACTTCCAAGGCTTGTTTGGAAGCTAAATTTTTAACCAAACGATTTAGATAATTCCAATAGTTCAGTTTAGAATTTGAAAGTTTTAAGATCTTTTTTCAACCGATTTAAAAAGAAAGGATTACACAGACTAAAAAAACACAGAATTGCGTGCTAAAGAAAGAATCGATTCGGATTTGGCGATCGCTTAAACCGGAGGGTAACCGGAAAACTGTGTTTTAATCCAAAATGAAAAAACAGAAAACTCGTCCATATTTAATTCGACTAGATAAGTTCTTAAGACTGCTCAATGAGTAGTGATTTATCCGGAATAAGATCATTATTAAAACGACAGCCGACTGTATTAATGTGAATAAGCAGCAGTGGTGGACGGCCAGTGCTGCAAAAGTTTTCTCTACTGCGTTTTCGAACTGATTTCAAATCCGGCATAATGCGACCTGCATTTTTTATTTTCAATTTTTCGCTCAGCGAAAGATGTGAAAATATAATTTTTCAGCGTCTGCAACCTTCAACCTTTCTTCTTTCAAATAAAAATGATTGATCCCTCCTTATAAAAATTTTCAACTGAATAATATTTTCGTAAATTATCTTCAAAACTGTTTTCAAAGAGTTATTTTAAATAATAGAAAACGAATATTCGATAAACCAGACACGTTTCTGTCGAGGCAACATGAAGCAAAACAGAAACCAATTAAACGGCCCAAACGAGAAAGCGAAGGCAAAAGTCGCGCGCCAAACCGGGGCTGTAATGACCGCAGCACTGGCGCCTCTAAATTCAAAGGGAGAAAGCTTTGCTTACTCTCTCCGAATCCAATTTTTTAAAAAAGAAAATGTATTCCTATAATAGCTTTTGAAACATTTGCTATTGTGAATGACCAAGTAAACTGTTGGCGAAGTCCAAGATCTAATTTTAGCGTTTTGGTGCCAAAAGTGTGAATTTTTGAATCAATGGCGGCAAATAAAATAAAATCTGATATTTTATTGTTCCTTTGTTTACTTTCAGGAATTACAAATATATCAGCTCCCTTGTCGATTAAAAATTGCTTGCCGTGATGATTTATCATATAAGTATAAGCGGCAACTTTTCTCGCCAATATCGCCGGCCGCATCGAACGATTGGCTTATTAGTTTTCCGACTTTTTTAAAAAAAAACTGGCACGATTGTACACATTTTTTCGCATTCCTTCCGAATTTACATTGATACCAGCAAAATTTATATTGAGTTGAATTGGATATGAATTTAGATAGCCTCCCAATTCTCTTGATTTACTACGTGATCTAGTATTTCGAGAGAATTCATCAAATTCTTTTGCTATTGCGGCTATATAGACTTGAAAAGCTTCTAATTTACCTCGGTTAATTGAGGTTGGCGATAAATCAACTTTCGCTATTAGGCATATTTCTGATGTACTGTAAACAGCGATAATTTTATCGGCCATTTCTGCAATGTAATCAAGAGAATCTTTGCTTGTTGATAAAATGGCTTCGTCGGTTGTGGAAGACTTTGTTGCCACAAAGATTTTATCACTTCATCAGAAATAGAATTTCCCGTCAGGTGTTCCCTCATCCGTAAGAGATCAGACGGGCGTTTGTCGCCAAGTTCCAGAACATTCAACAGTTTCTTAATCCCGACTCCTCTGTGTCAGTTAATCTATTTTTAACAATGCTTTTTTCAACGTATCATATTTATAATCTTGAGGAGGATCTGACAATAAACAAATAAATCTAAAACTGATATTATACTTAGTTGCATCATGAGAAAACCCGCTTTTAGCAAACTGCGCTTCACGCTGTGAAAACCGTAGTTTTGGCTTTTTTCGCCAAAATTGGCGGCTTAACTGCTACTCGATTGATTTCAGTATTTAGATTATCCAGATAGATTTAATGCTTTAGAATCATCTCCCTTTTCAGCCATTTTAAATAAAAATGTGAATAGTTAAATATGAATTATTGCGTGAAGGACCTCAATTGCCGATGACTTCAACAGCATTCAGTAACGGTCGAGCTCTCAAGATCACGTCAGAGATCACCGGATACAGCGTGTTTGCTATATATTGGACATGATTGTCATGATGAGGCGATTTACAAAAATAATTATTTTATTTACAACGTAATAAAGAGAAGTAAATTATTTACAAGAAGACAAATTTACATGCGCAGTTATCGTACATTAATGGTGGACAGAAAGTGAAAGCAGATAGTAAATTTAAAATATAAACGTAAATTTGATTAGTTCCTGTCCTTGCTCTTCTGAATGATGATATGCCACCACATACATTCGGATTCAAATCATAAATAGATTTCTGTGGTTTGGATTTGGTTTAAAAATAGTTATTTTCAATATTTTCGATTATGCTGATTTCCTTAAGAGTGTGGCGATCCTGAATTCCTTCCGATGACGTCACTCTTGAAACTACTTACTTAGCTGCGCAATACGCGAGCGATGCACGAGGCAGCAGACTAGATGTTCATGCACCAGATAACTGAATTTCATCTGTTTTGTATTCCATTAATATCTAACTGGCACTTTCTTAATGTTTTAATAAATGTTGTTAATTGTTATACCTAAAGTTGTTGCTCTAATTTCATGAATATTATGGATGAATACCTTTACATAATCAAGCATCCATAAGAGTTTAGCGTCTGTTGAATCGAAATTACGTTAAGACTTTTCAGGTTTTTCTATTTTGTTCAATAAATCGTTTTTCCTAAGGATACCAACTCATCCAAGGAACAGGAGATGCGATTTAATGCCGTTGAGGCACGTCGAGATTTATCTTTATTAGTATCAATGCTATGTGACATTTTTTTTGTGAAACCAAAGACATTGGAAACCATAAATTGAAATTTCATTAATCTAGTAAAGGTTCACTTGCAAGAAATCTCGTCGGTGCTTCCAGATATTTGTTGCGTGTTGATTACGATGCTATGTAATTGATGAGATTCTGCTGGAAGGTTGCGAATACTTTATTTACTCGAATCTTCTGTAGGTTGTATATAATATGTGATTCACGAGATAGGTGGTCACATTGAAAGAGGTTCATGCAATCTCCGTGGAAGAGATTTTATTGGATAAAGTGCTATGGTGCACTGAAATATCATCTATGTAACCCTTTGGGACAGCTCATTTGCTGCATTAAAACGGTGGATCACTGAAATTTCTCCTTTTCTATTCGTCCGTCCAGAGTTTCGCGTGTCGGTGATTTTCGGAACTAATTTTGCTGCATTTCAGCTGATAGATCGAGTTACAGATTTCAGTGAGAAGTGCCAGGTTCAAAAAAGCACCCTGATAGGTTGATTTCCTATAAAAATGTGATTAAATGCATCTTTTTTGTCTTTGAAAAACTGAAAACCGGTTATTTTTGTAACAATTGCCATCTGTACTTTGCAAACACGAAATCTATAGCTACCGAAGACCTCTGCTTCTTTTTCTAAGTCAGAATAATGTCAACGAGTCAAGAATAACATCTGGTCTCGACTTGGAGAAAAAAGTCAAGTTACGTCAGATGGCGATGGTGCTGTGGGTTATCGGAGTGCTTTCACTCGGGGTTCTTAACCTCCGGATCTTGCTATTGTTGGGGAAGAAGTGGCATTACAAATTCAGTTACATAGCAAAATGAAAAGTTCATTATAAATATTATAAAATCATAATGTTTACTCTTGCATAATATGTATTTAAAAAAGAAAAAATGCGTTATGTAACTAAGGAGGGGGCAATACACCTGTGGAAGATTATCTGAAAGTGAGGAAATTTGTATAAATTTGAAAAATTCTACTGGTATGCCAGCTCCCCTTCTCCGAAATTCCACTTCACAACAGCTGGAGGACGTTTGACCTCTGATCGGATTTAGAGGGAATGAAGCCAACATACACAGCGTATATTCGGTATAATCAGGTTACGAACCAGGGACCCTATGAGTCATCAGGAGAAAGCGGCCTTAAGGTTGAAAAAGGTCTATTCAAAAATATCCCTCGTATACTTCATAACGGCATTCTAATGTAATAAATAAACGTCTTTATGGTTAAGAACAAACGATGATAGGTTTATCCGTTGCATATTTAAATAAAAAAAATCTAATTTTCTCAATTAGGGCTTTATATTTTTTAAAATGCACAACTCATCGCGTATTCGATAAGTTTTCCACATCAGCATCAAATAAATTGATCTATTTTTTTCATATTTACTCTTCCTGATTGAATTTATCATCTGCAGTTGATGAGAAAGGAATGACTGTTCGTCCAGTTCATCTAACCATCTCTGACATTCTTATTCCCTTTTGTAATTTTGCTTTGCGATGTCGCTTTGTCGTGTTTCAAATAAAATATTCTCCTTACAACTTTACTTCTTTTATCAGAATAATCATAGATGTATTTCAGCAATCGGCATCGGTTCAAAACAAATTTGTGAAAAAATCTTTTAAGAATATATTTTGGATAATTCACTAGCATAATTAGGAATGCTGTTCGAATACAAGGAGTTTATAATTCTTGTCAAGAGGCAGTAGTGTCCAATAAGGACAAACCACTCTTGATTTTTTTGTATATTATTCATGAGGCTGACGCAGGCACTTGAAATATGACGAAAATTAATCAAGAGAAGTCAACAAACAGAATCATGAGTTCGTGTTGCAAAGGTATTAACGTTACTTTCTTTCGAACATATTTACTTGTTACATATTTGCCCAAGCTAGATACATATTGCCATATTCATAAAAAATAGATTAAAATGTGCGTTCTCGATGTCCACTTAACTGTACCTTGATGGTTATTTTCCTTAATTATTTTTTGGTTTTTGTATTTTCTTTGAACATACATCTCGCAGAAATTAAACTCGGGTAGAATTTCCAAGATTTTACACCTTAAAATCTTCTCTAGCAAGATGGATTGTAAGATTTGAATGATATTTTCTTTAGGAGAGCAACAGGGAGAATTTATATCGCTTATTAGTCCCGAATGTTTTTGAAGTTCACTGTCTTAAGCGATGTCATCTAAACAAGAAAGGGAAATGTTCTGTCGTTATTTCGGACTGGTGGCGCGGCAGGCATCGCTTTCGTTTCAACATTTTTGGATGACTCATTAAATGGCTTTAGATTCAACTTTATTACTTTTCCATGCAAAAATACAAAAAAAGTGAGCATTTTAATCGTTAGAACATTCCACAATGAGATTTTAGTGGCTTTCCTCGTTGCAGGGATCCCAGCTACAAATAAAGACCGTTTCTGGAGTCATGACTGTCTGTCTGTCTGCGAACACAGTAACGTAAAGACGCAACAAGCTAGAAAGGCGAAATTGGATATACTGTCTTTACACTAAATTTTCCGTTTCTATCGAATTTGGGCGAACTCTGTCTAGAGGGAAGTCTGTCTCTTCCCTTCACAAGCGAACTCGGTAATTCGGAAACGCAACAGGCTACATAAATAAGATAAAGTATGCCGAATTCGGAAGTAAAAATCATAGATATGTGTCAAATTTTGGACTCATTCAGTTACAGAGAAAAGTTCAAAAATCCACAATCGATTCTCTTCAGAATCCTAGGAAGCTTAACAGAACTCTCCCGCTCGTTTCCTTTACTTTCTGAATATTATCCTTCTCCAGCTCGCTTCATTTTTTTCACCTCATTTAATATTTATCTGTACTTATTTTATCTTTCCTTCGGGTTACTCTTACATATTTGGGAATCTTCTGATTTAACGCACAGCGGAATCAAAACTTTTATGGACGAGTTTCTCCTTTGCTTATTTGGGTAATGTAGAACTTCCGCTCTAAAGACCAACTTCCGGTGTAATGCTTCGTCAATGAAGCATCTTCAAAATTTCAACACCCTGTTTGAAAAAGTTAATTAATGTATAAAATAGAGTTTTTTAATGTTATGGCTTAAGAATAGTTTGAAATTCTTATACTTGGATGTTTTTATTGCTGTAGGTCTGAATGTTTATTTAAAATAACAGCCTCATTTTGTGCAAAGACAGCGATAATTGTTCGTTATCGTTTTTTTTCTGTTGACTTCTAATGCTTGTTTGGAGGCTGTATTTTTAAGCAAACGAAATAAAAAAATAAAAATTATCCTATTTGGAATTTAGCTGTTTTAAGAGTCGTTTTTCCAGCCATTTAAATGAAAAATTTAAACGAACTTAAAGAATATAGAAATACACGCTTTGTGTACTAAAGAACTGGTTCGAACTTGTCACCTGAAACAGTATTCAAATGGATTTATTGATTACTTAGCTTCGAAGATTGCCGGAAAAAGGTGTGTGAATCCAAAATAAACTAAACAGAAAACTCGTCCATCTCTATTCTCTCGTTTGTTGCCACCAGAATGAAGGATTTAATTGAAAGAGATTCTGTAAAACCCTTCGTTTTCTTCTCATGGTTTCGTAATTCTTCTCTCTTCTGCCCGAGATTTACTTTTTATTATTGAGTTTAGCTGATTTGATTTCTTTTTAAATTCTTTATTGATGTATAAAAGTTAATTTTGCTTGTTGAGTTCGATTTTTCTGATTAAATTTTATACCTGCAATGAAAGCGAAAATTCAAAATTGCGATTTCGTACATCAACAAGCATCTTTGGATACATATCTCGTCATAACCCTGAAATTCCAGTTCTAAAAGCGTGTTTTTCTATCAGGTTTTTTCCAATGTAAAATAGATTTAAGAATCTGTTTAATATCAAGCTTAAGTAAAACAAAAACTGAATTGAATAGGGAAGGATTTTAGTTCGTAATAGTTTAGAATTTCAGAAGTATGAGCGTAATATTTTTATATTGCGAGTAAATTTTATTATCTTACCAATAGGATCAAAGCCAAGGTATTCAATCAAAGTATTGATTCTTCCTAGGAAAGTTAAATAGTAATTTAAGTCAAATGCTCCATTTTTCAGACATTGATTTTGAATTCGCAATTTCCCTTTCGGATATATACCAATTGCTTTTGAAACTTTTGATTGACGGCTGAGTAATTTTCAGAATTTTTCGGAAAAATATTTTAACTTCTTATTGACTCCAAACAGCAGATAAAATGCTGATTAAATATTCTAAAGTCTTGTTCTCTGACTTTTGTGAAATTTTCCATAAATCATCGAAATTCGGAAAAAAACCCCAACTCTTTATTGATGGATTTACCCATTAATTCGCCGTGAATAAAATACCCATTAATAAACTGTACAAAAACACAGAAATTTTAAGTCAAAATCTGCAACTAACAATGAAATCATACCCTTGATATAAAGGATAGCAGATAGATATTTCAATAAATTCAAGACAAAATATAAACGCGAATTAAAGACAATTTACTGCATTTCAAAGTAATAAACAATTTTATTATCTGTGCTATATGTTATGACATCCGCGAGGAAGGCACACGTGCTAGGTTTTTTTTTTGTCTTAGATATTTCTTCAGAGATTTCACCAGAGCATAAAGACTATAGAGAGCATATACAAAGGCTGATAAGATTACGATGGAAGATTTCTTGAAGAATCTGCGAAGAGTCTCACGAATGCCAAACAAAAGAAGTTTTCGGAAGTTCCGGAAGAAACAAATAACTTTTCATTTTGTTTTATTTCATTCTTCACATTATTAATTCGTAATTAAGCTACTGTAGGTTTGCAGGAGAGTTTCTGTGTTTTAACTAAAGGATTTTAACTAAAATCCTTCTTTAAAATTTTCTTCAGAAAAATGCTTTTTAAAAATTAATGCCTATGCCCTAATATGTTAATGAAATTTAATTTAAGAAAAAGTGCTGATGGGCAAATACTAAAGCCGTATTTGTTTCCAGCACATGAAATACACATAAAATCCGTTTAAAAATCCTTAGCAAAAAAATACGTTTTGACTAGTGTCATTAATATATGAATTCGTAGCTCAAAACGTATTGCAACAATATAGTTACGTATTGTTGCTGAAGAAACATTACAACAACTGTATTTAAATACTGTTCTCTCCTGTAATCGTAACAATATGTTATTTTAGATTTTTTTGTAAAGAATCTACAATGGTTTGCGTCATTTGTTGAAAAGAGTTACTTTGAGCCCATAACGATTACTTCTTTAAAACCCTGCGATCTTGATATTTTCATCTTCATTTTGGGAAACACTATTTAAGAAATTAAGATGACATCGAAAGTGTTTAAGAAAATTGGACATGGATTGTGACTAACAGTTCTTTCTCTTGTAAAAAGGTAGAAAGAGAATAGTCGACTAGGTTTTAGGTTCGATAAATTTATTTCAATTCTGGAAATGTGCACGCTGATCCCTTCTTTTAAACCAAAATGTCTTTTACTTTGATTAGTTAGATGTGTATGGGGGCATATACTTTTCTAATCGAATAGAATAAAACAATTTTATGTGTAAGAAATTTTAATATTTTCTTAAACAATAATCTCAAGATCCATCGATTTTAAATATCTTCCTGACTACAACCTAAATTGAAAGCCAAGTATCTAACAAAATATGGATTTACCTAACAAATAAGCTAATGCATCTAAATTTTTGCACTGGAGCTATAGTCAGAAATTTGCATATTAATATATTTCTGTCAGTTTTGTTCCGCTTGACTATCTGCAACATACAACTTCGTTCAAAGAGTTCTAGAATTTATTTTATTACGGAAGAACGAATGCAGATAGAACCTCGTTATTTGGTGCTTCCTTCGAAGTTTCCAATCTGTTCAACTATGAATTTTTCGCCATTGATGATACAAAGTCTTAAATACAGATTACAAACTTCCTGGTATCACCTCCTTACAGTCTCTTTATCGCGGCACCTCCTCAGAAATTGGGAATCGTTGTCAAATTAAACACCCTAGAAAAAAAACTGAAACGGACCGAGATCAGGGAGAAAGCTGGATATTGAAGTACAGGAATGTGATGGTTTGACAGGTAATTCGATACTAGGGAGCACCCAAGATTCGGCCTTTCCCTCGAAGGGAAGTTTTGAACGTCTGTAATCACGAGCTACGTGCATGCGTTGTACGTATTTGAACTGGATGAATCCTATTATAACTTTTCAGTCATATGATACTCTTTGCTTGTTCTGCGGGAAACGGCATAATCCGTTTACATTTGGAAAGTATTTTAAAAGTTCAGGACCGTCTTGGACGTAGTAGTATATGATTGAAAGGAATTGTAGTAAGAAAAGGAGCGACTGATGGCACATAGGCTTTCTAAAATGCTTGACTCTTTTTAAAGGAATATGCATATTTAAATAGTTGGACAAAGTAATAGTGGAATAATTCAACTGATGTCATCTACTCACATGTTACAATTTCGATGACACCTGAAACACCGATACAGAATATGCCATCAATAAGCAGTCTTTTAAAAGAAGCGCATTTAAAAAAATTTCTGCTATTGAAAGTTTTTGCTGTGGATTAAGTTTCCTAGGATCGTACCTGTCATATATGCCAATTTTTATTTGTTTGCGCTGTTTCTCTCTCTTAATGTGATAACCCTCCTATCTGCAGTTTATCTTTTGGACACCAGTGCACAATTATGCAATTATGGGGAAAAGGCTATGCATTTTCTGAAAAAAATTAATAATTTATATAGATGTGAGACATCTAAATATTTGGAAAAAATGTACACAAAAAAGTTTAAAGTTCAAATTAAAAAAAATTTGCAAAATAGTTTAAAATTCCCAATTTTTTTGGAAGATCATTTCTCGCTAATTCAAGAACCTGGTTCAGTCTACATCGGCCATGTTACTCCAACTTCTGGAAGTTCCGAAGACATTGTCATTTCTATTATTTCTTATCTGTCTGGTCGTGGGATTTCTCTGGAAAATTAGTTGTAATGTGATGTGATGGCACTGCTCTTAACACATGTTGGAAAAACGGTCTGATGCGCCGAATCGAAATACATTTGGGGAAACCGTTACAAAGAGCAGTTAGACTTCTGCATTTCAATGATTCCGGCATCTGTTTCAATACCTAGACGGTAAATCAACGGTTCCGAAATCTTTGAGAAGGCCAATCGGTGAAACGCTAAGTGGCTGCGGAAAACGTCCAGTGATTTGCTTCAAGAGTATTGACTGTCAGATCCTTACAATAGACAGAAGTATACTAAGTAAGGATCAGCAATATCTACTAGATATTTTCATAGCAAAGTCGGTAAAGTGTAAAGAGGATTTGGCTGGTCAAATGTCACACTCGGGATGGTTGACAACAGCAAATGGAACTCTTAGATTGTACTTAAGTGAAGAAAGTCCCACACCTGAACTTCAAGAAATAGTTGTATTTATTTTTAAGTCATACATGCCAATCTGGTTCAGTATTAAAACAAGTAAATACCTTACAGAGGGACCCAAATGTGTGTACCAATCAATACAATATTCAAGATACATACCTGAAGATTTACATAATAATGTCGACCTTGTGATCGAACGAAATGGCTTTTTTGCTCATCCAGAACATTTAATATTAGCTATGACACAAGATAATACAAAAAACGTAAGAGAGCTCGTTCTTTGACGAATTCTAAAGGCGAGACAGTTAGATCAAAAGAGAACAACTATCAGAACAGTCATGTGGCCAAAACTCAATTTCAAGGCTCAAGACTACTCGGAAATATTATACTGGATGGACTGTGATTTATCTTCTCCCCATTATTAAAAGATATCACTGACGATGAGATTAAATCACATATTCAAAGTGACTCAGTCCCTAATTGGGATATAACATTCAAGACATTCCCAGTTCACACACAGGCAGTTGAACGATGAGTGAAACTCGTGACAGAAGCCTGATTGAAAGTTTGCGGAGCTGAGTTCAGGGATGGTTTTATCAGAAAGACTCTGCTGTCAAGGTCAACCATGCCTAACATCCCTATAAATCATATTTAAAAGTAACTTCAGCTAAGAATGAGTGAAAACGGAGATGTTCAATTGTTCAACATGATTTTCTTGGACTTACGACTCTTCACACAAAAACTTAGCTTTTTCAATAAAAAAATCTGTTTATAAATATTACTAATGGTCTAAAATAATTTGTTTTAAAACATTTAAACTTTTATTCATTCAGAAAACAAGAAAAACTAAGTTATTAGTATTTTTTCCCTTGAACTGTGATCTACCTTTATTCGTAAATGAAGGTTGTTTATTTTTTTTTCAAAATTTCATTAACTTTGAAGGCAATGCGCGAGCGGAAGATGTATATGGATTTAAGTAATATTTAAACATTATTTTCTGTGGTTCTAATACATAAAAACTTTAGCTATTACATTCGGGAAGATGCCAATTTAAAAATGTTAAAAATTATCGTAAAAATGTGAATTTTTCTAAATTTCGGCACACTTTAGAGCACATGCGCGACCGGAAGAAATAAACCGATTTTATTTCCTTTTTTATCCCGTTTTAGTCTCCCCAATTCCCAACATTTCCGCGGCATTATGACTCGAAAAAAAAGTTTTGAATTTTTTTCTGCTCACCCTTGCGTGCACAGCTGCCGCATTTCACAACTCTGGTCGTAACTCATGGTTTTTATTTATATTTCTTTGAGACAATTTAATTTATCACACTAGCAACAATTTCTGTGCTTTTTTTGCCCTTTTCACTCAATGTGAACGATCCGTGGCTCGGAAAACAACCTTTCAACAGAGCGTGCAATGAAACGACTTTGATCTGTCTGGTGTTTCGCTGCGTTCATACGGTTATTGTTGGGTAAAAATATTTACAGAATCAGTTACGTCTGCAGATAATAATACCTATACCTGCGGTTTTCCATTTAAAAAAATATATTTCTTAAATTTGATTCAATTGAATTGCATTTCATGAAATGAAATATCAATTTTCCCTACTTAAACAATGAAGAATATACTTTAATTAAACATTAATTTCGCTCCTGTACATTTTTAATATTTGCGTAATGCATTGATTTAACCTAATTGTGACATTTCCAACACTGCAACCTACATTTAATTTTTGACTTTGATTTTTTGTGAACACTGGCCATTTTCTTTTATAAGTTGTTATGTTTTCTTCATTTTTTTATGAATTATTTTTTAATGAATTTTTTAATTAGCATACTGGCGTGCATTCTGTAAGTTTCGCTTAATTTGGTAATATTTTTAATATCTCCCCGAATATACTTCCTGTGTTTATGAAAATGCATGGAAGCATTGCGCACTGCATAGAAAACCTCTGATAAATATCGCGAATAATTATTAGCTTGCTGTGAAATGGGATGAGCCAAAATCGCTTTATTCTTGATCACTTTTTGGTCTGAACAAAACATGCAATCGTGACCAAATCTTCACTGTAAAATGTGAGTTCTCAGGAATCTGCACCACAGATTAGCAACCATTATATCCATATTAACTCCAAATTTGTCACATTTTACAAATTGTGCAATACTTTCGACCAGTAGTGTATATTTCAAACAAATAATAAAATTTATATAAATTAATTGAATTTTTTTTCGCCGGCAGTGTATTGAAATTGGTAAAAATTCAGAAAAAAGTTTTAAATAATCTCCACTTTTTAATCCCATTGCAAGTCCAAAATCGATTTTTAGAAATATGCGTGTCTCTGTACACAATAATTCTGAAGCGGAAAGTAATTGGACGGAGGAATAGAAGGTCTCGCTATGTGGACACAAAAAATTAAGATTTCGATAAGATTTTGGACGAAACCCTTCTATTTGAAGTCCGTCCATCTGTCTGTGCGAATAACTTAAGAAGTTTGAGAAAGACAACTAAAATACTCAGAAAGAGATTAATGATATTTAACATGTGGTTTTATCACCAGAATGTGGAATGTTACGAAAATCGTCCGGTGGTTGTGAGTGAATGCAGTCCAACAAGCAGGATAGTGAAAAAAGAGGGCTCTTTATTCCACGAATATTTCAGAACACTAAACCTAGCACTGGCAACGAGACTTATCTATACTTTTATAAACTAAAAACACACGCGTACAGCAGATCACTAATAAGTAACAGCAACAGCAAATTCAATAAATTTTAATGTCTATCAGCTCACCACCTTGGACTGAGGTCAAAGCTCCAAATTACTGATTCCTACTTGGAGTAGCTTGGTATTTATACATTTTCCGAAAGGACGTGGCGTCATATAACCTCTCGAACGTTCTCTAAATTTCCGTTCCCAGCCAAGATAGGACAGTAATTCTTGAATTTTCTAGAAGACTCCGCATTTGTCCCTCAGCTCAGGGTTCATCGGCTTGGCTTCCACTAAGACATCTGTAAAACTCTTTCTTGTCATAATTTTAGCATATCATGGAAACAACTGTACAGCTTCGTAAGAATATGTATAAAATTTTTACTACATTCCGCCTAAGGACCGACGGAGTGTGAGTCTGTATACTCGCGTGCATGCCACTGCGATAATACAAAATCACACCGATATCTGTAAGTGAAATTTGGTTTGTGGTGTTGTGATGAAAATTGTAAACATGTTTAGGATTTTTTTATCTGAAAGGAAGGCGCTCAAAATGCCTACTCGATTATCTTCTTTATATTATGAAGTATGAAAGATGCCAGATTGTGTCAATATTCGCTTCGTGACTATTGCCAAAGCCAGTCTAATGACTCACTTTCGGCTTATGGCGCTTCCTCTGTGATTCGTTGAGCGCATGCAGGCAATATAGGCAATGAGAGAGCAGACCAACTGGCAAAAGACGCAACACAACATGGGCAACCCTATTCACATACTAAGCTTCCTAAACCGTACATAAAAGGCCTCCTCCGGAAGAGGATGCTTGAGGAGTGGCAAACCTCATGGAAGAATGGCGATACAGGCAGGAAAATCTATAACATCATGCCCTCAGTTAGTCTCCGTCCCACTAACTGGATTAGAGAGGATGTTATCTTCTTCTCTCAACATGGACCTTTCCCTGCCTACCTCAAAAGATTTCACCTGTCTGACAGCGACTATTGCAGTTGTGGTGGAATTGGCACGGCACTTCACTATGCCACGGAGTGTGTCTATACAGTGTCTTGGCATATGAGGAAGCCAGCGCCAAACTTCGAACAAGAATGGCTGAAAAGGGTCGCTAATAACCTCTTCTCCAGGCAGAAAATTCGTGGGATCATCAAATTCATGAGCGAAAACAGAGATCTTTTCCGGCCTCCCTAGCCTTCAACATCGCAGCGAGCTGAACTATGTAGCTCAATCACAGGACATTCCACCTCCAAATAAAAGAAAGGTATTTCAACATCCAAAGAAAAGAAGACTATTACGAACTAATAGTGTAACAGTGAAAATGCCTGTGCTGTACATAGTGTATATATTTCCGTCTTTTTGTTTATCTTGTTTTTCTTTTCCTTAAATAAAATTCCCGTGTCTTGCCCATCAAACCGTTCAGTGACCGATCTGGTCACGGGTACGGGGGTAAGGGACGGCGTTCTGTTCTGTGATTCGTTGAAAAACCATACTCACGGCTGCAAAACAGGGCGCAAATTTCGTTGGTGACACACCACTTCAATTTACTTTTTAGAATACCCATTTAGGAAGGTCATTCACGACTTCTCCACTCCAAGAAAATACATCCAATACGTGTCAATCCGATTTCCAACCCTATCTCCTTCCGATTTCTTCGGTGAATCACGCACCATATTCCTCCCCCGCCCTCACGTACCTGCGTTTGTCGCATTTATAGACCGGAAGTACAATTGGAGTGATATGTTTTGGAACCGGTTGGAATTCCGCTCCTCACGACGGCAATTCTGAATGGTTTTTCGGAGTGGTTTCAGACAATTGGTTTCGGAGTGGAGCGAATTAACAGCCATAGAATTAGACATCATAGTCCAGGCAACGAAGGAAAAATAGGGGAAAAAAATGGTGTAGTTTTGAAATTTGGCACAGTTGTAGGGATTAGTGCCCTAAACAACATACTAAAAGTCCCCGACCGTGGGGGTTACGCGGGGGGGTACAGGGGGGTTTAAAGGGGGGCTTTTTCAGTTTTTCTTAAATATTTCGAGAACTATGGGTTATAGAGAAAAAGTCTCAATTACAAAAATAAACTACATTAAATTCCCTACAAGAAAAGACCTACATCTTTATTTTAGCATTAATAGTTAAGAAGATATAGGGAGTTGAAAAAGTGAGAATTTTTGAAATTCCTTATTGTAATGGTAAAATCAATAAAAAATGCCGAAGTAACAACCATTAGAAGCACCTCATGCCTATATAATAATTTTATAAAGGTAGTATTGTATGTGTTGAGAATAGTGGTGGTGTCGGGGCGGGGGGGGGCACAAATATATTTGATGAACAGTCGTGATCCCTTCCTCCCCTCAATCCGTTTCTCTCCATAAGATCAATTCTAGTAGAGTCAACGAAGGAAAAATAAATGGTGTAGCTTTGAACTTTGGCACAGTTGCAGGGAATAGTGCCCTAAACAACATATTAAGAGTCCCCGACGGTGGGGGTTACACCGGGGGTACAGGGGGGTTTAAAGGGGGCGTTTTCGGTTTTTCTGAAATATCTCGAAAACTATGGGTTATAGCGAAAAATACTCAATTACAAAATTAAACTACATTAAATTTCCTACAAAAACAGTCCTTCATTTTTTCTTAGGATGAATGGCTTAGAATATATAGAGAGAATTACAATAAGTGGTTGAAAAAGCTAGCTTCATTTTTAAGAAAGAAAGTTTTTATTTCAAATTGGCGGCTATCTATTATAACATTATATCTATAACATAATATTATATATATATATATATATATATATATATATATATATATATATATATATATATATATATATATATATATATATAGAGTATAAATCGAAAAATGAAAGAGTATAAAATGTGAAATGAAAAAAACGCAATAAAAGCACAATAACGTTTCTTCAGGGGAGGAAATTATTGTGAATTGCTAAATATAAATATTAATATAAATACTATGTATAATTATATATATATATATATATATATATAAATAATTATACATACCTACATAAAAATATGCATAAACACTTTTGACACTTGTTCGTAATTAAATTTCATTCAATTCTTCTACTGCTCGATCGAGTTCGAACTCCTCTTCTAGAGGTGCACCATTAGTACAGATACCATGACAGCACATAAGCACTTACTTTTAAAATCAAATTCAAGTTGGGATGAACGCAAACAGGGGGTAGAACTTTATGTTAAAGGCTGTCCATCTAAAACAGCTATTTTCAAGATTCTTGTACTTGATTGAGGTCTCGTGTATT
Source organism: Araneus ventricosus (assembly GCA_013235015.1). NCBI lineage: Eukaryota > Metazoa > Arthropoda > Arachnida > Araneae > Araneidae > Araneus > Araneus ventricosus. The sequence continues at coordinate 18,706 of BGPR01003434.1, forward strand.
TTTTCCTGCAAGAAGCATGAAGAACAATCTTTTTCTGTCCTCTGTATAGTTCGTGCTTCCCATCTTTTCTTGCAATACTTGCCTTAATCAACCCATCTATTCCTTTTTCACCTACACTATACTTATCAGTCACAACATAACTTCACATAATGAACACTTTTCAGCCATTGCATCATACTGTGAATCTATAAATAATGTTAATATAACGCACGAGCACTAACACACACAGGAAACGTCTGTATTCGTTTGTTCTACTAAAACTGTTATTCCAGTATTCGCCCAGAGTTATACATTCTAGTAAAATCTGGAATTCCCCAACACATTTTTACAGTGAGTGATATGTTGACTAGGTGTTGAAAAACATATGTTGTGAATGTGGAAAAAATGAATGTTGGGAGCTTTTATGTTAAACTCATCATATTTATGTATATTTAGATTATATTGTCTTAATATACTCATTTGGAGCGTTTACAGAACCAAGCGACTGAGTAGAAATTATCTTGTGGAGGGGAACGGATGTGAGGGGAGGAAGTGATGACGACAGTTCATCAAATATATTTGTGCCCCCCCGCCCCGACACCACCACTATTCTCAACACATACAATACTACCTTTATAAAATTATTATATAGGCATGAGGTGCTTCTGATGGTTGTTACTTCGACATTTTTTATTCATTTTACCACTTCAATAAGGAATTTGAGAAATACTCACTTTCTCAACTCCCCATATATTCTAAACTATCGATGCTAAAATAAAGATGTAGGGCTTTTTTGTAGGGAATTGAATGTAGTTTATTTTTGTAATTGAGTATTTTTCGCTAGAACCCAGTTTTCGAGATATTTAAGAAAAACTGAAAAAGCCTCCCTTTAACCCCCCTGTACCCCCGGAGTAACCCCCAAGGTCGGGGACTTTTAGTATGTTGTTTAGAGGACTATTCCCTAAAACTGTGCCAAATTTCAAAACTACACCATTTATTTTTTCTATTTTCCCTTCGTTCACGCGACCAGAATTGATCATATGGAGAGAAGCGGATTGAGGGGAGGAAGGGATCACGACTGTTCATCAAATATATTTGTGGCCCCCCCGCCCCGACACCACCACTATTCTCAACACATACAATACTACCTTTATAATATTATTATATAGGCATGAGGTGCTTCTAATGGTTGTTACTTCGGCATTTTTTATTGATTTTACCATTACAATAAGGAATTTCAAAAATTCTCACTTTTTCAACTCCCTATATCTTCTTAACTATTGATGCTAAAATAAAGATGTAGGTCTTTTCTTGTAGGGAATTTAATGTAGTTTATTTTTATTATTGAGATTTTTTCTCTATAACCCATAGTTTTCGAAATATTTAAGAAAATTTGAAAAGGCCCCCCTTTAAACCCCCCTGTACCCCCCCCGCGTAACCCCCACGGGCGGGGACTTTTAGTATGTTGTTTAGGACACTATCCCCAACAACTGTGCCAAATTTCAAAACTACACCATTTTTTTTTTCTATTCGTGGATTTTTGGCCTTCGTTGACTGGACTATCAGTAGGTCGCAGCAGAACGAATAAATATATTGTTACGAAGTTGTAAAGTTGTTTCCCTGACAGACTAATCTTGGCTACAAACTTGGGGAACTGTTTTGGCGACTTGGCAACAGAGTTGGCGACAGAAGGAAGGAACCAATAATTTCAGGTACCTAACAGAAATTACATCATTTCCTAAGTAATGACGTCATTTCCTGTTGAAAAAGTATAAAAGCACGCTCTTTAACTTAAGAATCAGTCAGTTGGACGTTAGTCAGCAGTGAAGCTGGTGAACTAATAGACACTGAGTTCTAACGAAAGTGCTGTTTAAGAGATTTTATTTGTGATTCTGTTGTGAATTTTTACAAGTGCTGTTTTATTACCTGAGCTACGTTTCTTTTCCAAGAATTTCGTGAAATAAAGATCTTTATGTTTTTATGCTGCTTATTGGACTGCATTCACGCACACCCACCGGAACAATTTTAATAACAATATTGTAAAATATTGGGGAGAACCTGGCCGCTACTTTTCCATATTTGAGGAATCTATTCAAAGAAATTTCTACATTTATTCTTCATTCTTAAAACTGTACCTCTGATATAAGAGGCACATTTTGAACTTTTGTGACTCTGGAAATTAAGAGACACATGGTGCCCTTTAATTCAGATTCAAGTGCCTCTTATTTCAAAGTATATTCTGTGCCTCTTGCAGTTTAAGAGGCACAAAATATAGTAATATGGCACATGTGTTTGTTCATTTAACTTCCAATGCATATAATAGATTTAATTTTTATGTAAAGAAAATGAGATGTACAAAGAATCTCATGATTATTTATTTATTTTCATACCTACATATATGAAAAAATTTAAAAAAAACTTTTTAATTCCCACATATATTTATATACAACCTTTTATTTTGATTCCGATATGCTATTTTAGTTTAAATGCAAAGATTAATTTAGGAATCATTGAATATAATCCAATCCCAAGATTTAATCCAAAACTAGGAGATATTTTACTTTGCAATACTAGGCGATATATTACTTTGTTGTGATCTCTAAAATCATCTCTAGATCGGCAACTTTAAAAAAAAACATTTTCATGTTGGATTATATTAATCCTCTACCTCACGTGGAATCTCAAATGTTAAGGAAACAAAATATAGCAGTTTGAAGCACAATCCTTTCTTACAAAAAAATACTTCATTCTGCTTTTTAGCGATATTTTCAATCACTTTAATCTCGCATGGTAAAGTATTAATGTATATATTTTGATGCTTTATGAGCACATTTTTTGACAACTACTTAACATTTTCTTTAATTGGTGTTCGTGAGAATTAAAGCAAATACCAAAAATTATGTTTTAAAAATTATGCATTAGAATTAATAATAAATCGTGAAAGACTCCTTTAATTGAAATTGATAATTATTAATAAATGTTTAGACATCACACACAACAATTTATGAGGGAATCTATTTTAAATGTTGTTTCCATGTTCATTAAAAAAACAAGAAAATAATTGAACTTAAATACTTACTAATTTGTCTATATCACAATCACACAATAAAGCAACTAATGCTGGAAAAAGTTTAAATATATGTAAATGATAAAACTGATTTAACTGTATTTTTAAAAATAATACATTAAATATTGCTGGGAAACAAAGAATACTTTTTCGAACATAAATTCTGTAATATAATTTGCTAAATATCATGAATTTTTAGTTATATTGTTGCATAGTAAATTCCAGGGAGAAGTAGATTAGCATGAAAAAATTACAATAGATAAAACTTAATTGAAAATAAATTCATTAGTATTACAATCAGAGATGCATTACATTCAGAATTTTGTTAATAATAAATATTCCATTTTGAGATATTTCTAAAACACAAACAATTGCTTGGATTTGTGTATAAATTAATGATTATTTTGTGACCATAGATTTTATGTATTATCCTAAATACAACCCAATCACACTTAATTAAAATACAAATCAAAGTTATTTAAAATTAGTATTACAATTTATTCAAAGGAAATATAACTATTTTAAGTTTTGACTCTAAAAATGAAAGTAGTTAAATTTAAAGATTGTGATGCTGTTAAATAAAATAGAGAGAATAGTGTTAACAAATAAATACATATATACACACATTAAAAAAATATTCCTCCAAGACACATAAATACTTCAAAAATTCCTTGGTAAGCCATTGGGTAGTAAATTTATTAATTTACTTTGTGTTGCACATCACTTCCACCCCTGTTTTCATCCCCTAAAAAAATTTCATTCATTCATTCAGCAGACATTTCAGACATTCAAACGTTGCTCAACTTTGCTTAACATATCAAAAATATAAAGCATTTTCACACCCAATCGCTTTTTCTATTCAATACTATTCCTAAATTTGAAAAGCGAAGTTATACACTCATCCCTACGATAAAGGGAATGGCGTACTTGTGACTATTTATATCTATAAATCATTTTTTGCTCTTATAAACGAATTATTACTTTCAAGAAGTTTTTTTTAAAAACAGTTCAAACGAAATGTCTGCATTCATGTTTTGACACATTTCAGTGGTGTAAATCAGGAAAATTTTTCTGAGCTAAAACGTTCAAATTCAGAATAAATGTGTGATGTTGTGAGGTTGATGCCCAACTAAGCAGCATTCCATTACAACAAATTGCCAGAGTTTGTACCTTAAGACTTGCCTCATAGAACATTCAAAATGAAAAGAATATAAACTCAGTATAATAGCATAACTAATTTTATTGACCAAACATTAATGTTGTCATAAAAAAAATGGTTTCATACAAAACAAATGTTATTATACAAAGCACAGAAAATGGAATAAAAAGGCATTTCTTTACAAGTAACATCTATGCAATGGAGACTCAATGAATCATTAATTAGTTTGTTCGTTTTTCTTTTTTTCTATGATTCTATGAGAAACATGCAGCGCATTAGCAGTTTTATAAGTAAAAAAAAAATCATTAGCCAAGAGAGGGAGTTGAAAAACTATCATATCTTCAGGAAGTAAAATGGGTAATTATTCTATTTTTATCTTAAAACAAATGAGATAAAAATGATTATTTCTATTTTTCTGTGCATATTTCAAGATTTTACTTATGCAAAAACTTTACTAAAGAAATTTCGTAATTCTCATAATTTTTAAGTTGCATTATTCTTTGAATTATAGCCAAATATTTTTTTCATATTTTTAAAATGTTTTAAAAATTATATTTCACTAGTAAATTATTCATATATTTAAAGATGAATGTAATGGTTTCATTTCAATATTTACTTTCTTTCATTTAGTGATTTTTGGTCAAAATTAATTGCATTAACCACGAATCAGTTAAGGACCTTTTGTAATCCTTTTCTTATTAAAACTTTCTTTCATTTCTATCCTTCTCAAAAGAAGAGGTGACTTTTCAAGAAAAGAAAGTCTTTTTTAAAACCACAAATGAACCCATCGTTTTCTGAGGTAATTTAAAAATTTTCTCATTCTTTTCAGAGTATGACTTAAACCATGAATTTCTGTAAAATATAGCATTCAATTATTAGAATATGATGATCTAGATAGTAATATTCTTAAAAATACGTTCAAAGATTTTTCCTTGTTTTGAGATTATACATACCAAACGAAGAAATTTGAAGCATTTGTGAGAAAATTTATGATGAAAGAAGAACCCATCGAATCATCGAAAATAAAATTATATAGGGTGTCCTCAGTTAATTTCTAAACCTTTAGAGATTGCATCAAACTTTTAGATGTAAAACTGCTTTAAATTAAATAAAAAAACCTATTTTTTATGTTGTTACAATGAATAAATCTTCTGATGACAAAACTTCGAATTTTAATTTTTTATACAGTCCTCTGGTCCTATTAGTCAACTTTAATGAAATCATACTCAATGAATAACAATTTAACTAAAAAAAAATTCAACTCTTCTGCAACTAAAAAGGATCGATTTCCGAAGCTTCAAATTTCATTATTTTAAGCCATTGAGTGGGCACGTTGATTGGCGGATCACGAAGAAGCATGAATTAGTTAGTATGGCGTTTCGTGATATTAATCAGTTCTTAAGAGCATGAGTTTTTGGAAATAAAATGGAATTCTTTTTATCTGAATACATTAGAACTCTTCTGACTCTTATTTGATTAATACCTTACTGTATTGTGATACATCATAGAAATATCAAGCTGAATGTTTCCGCATTAGCATTGTAGACGAAGTTGATGTGCGACTCGGTTTGCAAATGCGGAACCTTGACAGATCAAATTTAGATTGAGTGTGATTTATAAGTTATGGAAATTGAAGCTTCTAATTAATTGCTCAGTACTGATGAATTTCAAAAGTCGGTGCTGTCTTCTTCCTCTTTCTGAATCTCTTCTTCCATCTGACGACCTTCCGGAAAAACTTCTCCATGATGTCGGTGAAAGTGAACACGGACATTCCGAGCCAGCAGCCAAGAAGTCCGCCCACGTGACTGAAGATTTCGCTGCTCTGCGCAAATAAAAGAAACATGAATGATTAAATAAATAATTATTCCATTCACTTCATGGAGAATATAAAGCCAAAGTGGGAGGACCCTAGCTGTAAACTTCGTATCTAATGGTCCATTTTTTGCTCTCTTTTATTAGCTTAAAGCAAAGATCTTATGCGTTATAACCAGGTGAAAGCCCTCGTCATTTGCCTCGGCAGCTGTCATTCGGTTTGAAACGACGAAGGTACCTCCGATAGATTTCCGATTTTCAAATTGCAACATCACACATTGGACGAGGAATTTCCATATTAAATTCATGCTTTGTCAAGCATAATTTCCACAAATTCGTAAAGAAAAATCCACTGATCTTGACAACTTTGATCTGAGACTCAAACACTCATTAGTCCGATTCTGAAGCCAAAACTCTTTTAGCAGACCATTGTTGTCTAGAAGAACCCTTCGAAAAATACGATAACACGTTTTATTTTTTGTCCATTCCAACACAGTCTATTAAAAAGTATAAGCCAACGATTCAGACTTCCGGAAATTTAAATTCATAAATACAATTACAAATAAATTATAATGATTCCATCATATGGGTACTGAATCGTAAAATATCTTAAAGATACAAACCCTTAAAATACAAAATTTTAAAACAATCTCTGTTGATAAAACAAATGCCCAAGAAATAATCATTTAATGATCATCAAGAAATCACCAAGAAATAATCAATCTTGTAGTGATTATTTCTTCTCGCCCAGATGCTAAACATTTTAATTTAGTCATCTTTCTTGATATAAATTGCTTTTAACTATTTAATAGTGCTCCCTGGTTCGACCTTCAACGGAATATTCTTAGAATTTAGAATGCTGAATCAGAGAATTGGACTTGACAACAATTTCCGTTTAAGCGGCATTCTCACTTTTCTGCTTCCATGAGAGCGTCTTTTGCCTCTTTCTTCCTTGGGTGGATCCGGATGCTAATTGTAACAGACATAATAGAAATAATTCAACCGCTGAATTAAAGAGATTTCCGAATGAAAATAAAACTAAGATTATATAAAAGTTTTCACTCTTCTTCGTGAAATGACAAATTACCATATATATATAGAAAGAGAGTATAAATCGTAAAAAGAAAGAGTATGAAATGTGGAATGAAAGACGCAATAAATTGTGTATGTAATATATTTATATATATTTTTTCCATCTGTTACTATTCGCATTTTTGTCTTTACTCGGATATACTTTCAATTTGTTTTTTTCATATCCTTTCGAATTTGATATGCATGTTTGTTTTTATTTTATTGTTTTCCTATTATGCTCTGCCTCTTATATATATATATATATATATATATATATATATATCAATATCATGAAAGTCAAAAAATGTTAAAATAAAATGGAGAGATTGTAGTAAATCGGTAATTGTGTTATATTTTTCTATATTATTTTATGTTCCCCTTTTATATATATATTCCACTTTCGGCTTTTTCTTACCGCAGATTTGTTTCTTGACATTTTGTTTTATGAATGTTTATTTTGTATATGTTGCTTTTACATTTCTGCTATGTTTGTTTCGTATTTATTATATATATATATACAAACAGAAACAAATGCAAACCAATTAAGAAATTAGTTTTTTAATCAAAATAAATACTTAACTTAAAGAAGTAATATTTCAGATGAAGTAAACTTAGGAAATGGGCACAACACGATTAACAGAAATTCTAAAAAAAGATTTAAATTTGAGAAAAAACCTTCACAAATGCGGTGAATGCGCCAATGCAGCAGTATAACCGAAAAGTGAGAAATATTAACAAAAGAATATTAAGGAAGAAAGAAGAAAAGAATATTAAGAAGAAAGAGAAATATCAAGAAATAAATCTTTTGTTAATATATATATATATAGACATGGTGTTTTTAATTGAATTTTTTTACTTAACGTGACTTGTTTCACGTCATAGGAGAGAGCGGTTTGTAATCGTGTTCTCACTGGCTTCCTGATGCAGCGGTATTCTGAAATTTTGCACCATCAATTAAGGACGACAATTACAGATTGTATAATAATTTTAGAATTGTGATTATCAACTAACACATAAGTTTAACTATACATTTATGTCCTGAAGGTGGTGTCATTTGGTAGTCAATTTGAGAAATATTAATAAATAATATTTATAATCCTAAATTATTAAATATTTTAAAGGCCGAAATATAGAAAATAAAATGTTTTTCAACGCGCTATTATTAGTGTGGTAAAAAGTAGGAAATAATATTTTTTTTAACTAAAATCAAGCACGTTCATCAAGAAATACAGAAACATTTTTACACTTTAAAATTAAGAAAAAAATAGCGTTTCAGTAGTACCAATATGATTTCCTTGAAATGTTTTCAATACTTCAACAAAAACTTTTGGCGTAAACATCGTTAAGCACAGAATGCGACGGCTGATGCATTCAAGCGAGATGAAGCCTAGATTGACGAAACAAGTGCAGAACATTGCTATGCTACGATGTTCCGCACTAGAGGTTCGGATCTTCTTTCATTTTTTTATAGTCCAAAAAAAGTGTTTTTGGACAACATTCGTTACGCTGTGCTATATGTTCTGAGGAATAATTTCGGTAGAATGAATATAAATCTATCTGGGTTGTATTAAAAATGCAGATACGATCTAATTTTTTATACATTGAAATTGCACGATTTCTGTATCTTCACTCTAAAGCAAATGGAGAAGAAGATGCATATTAGATCAGTACTTACGCCGTAGAGAGGAACGTGTTGCAACACGGTGACTTCAGGACTTTTCACATAAAAGTTAATCTCAGAACTGTCAAAGAATTGATGGTATTAGAATTTTATCTCTTAAATACAACAATATATTGCACTAAAGACAATAAAAACATTATTCAATAAAATATCCATACTTATTCACTAAGAATTATAAAATCAGTGATTTTACCCATCCTTTACTTATATTCGACATTTTTATATGAACCGCCACTTAGCATGACTTCACAGGTTGCCAAAACTAGATTTTTAACTATGATTCAACATAAATTAGCCAAATAATTTAATTTATTTTAATATTAAAAAAATAGTATGATACCTATATTAACCTTTTCCATTCGGCGGCACAAACACTGTACCGGGAATTTTTTTCTTTTCACTTCGGCTGCGGTACAACTATTGTACCGAGCAATCGAGTGACAGTTCTTTCTCCACTTCCTCCTGGAAGGAGTTCCTGTTCCATTCAAGACTGTTAGTTCTTTGTCCGTAGTTGGGTGGGGATATTTTTCGCCAATGTTATCAGTTGTAAGCTCTTATTCTACATTTTTGGCGATGTTCAGGGACAACAAATTCCAAAAATCTGACAAAATACTGCATTTGATAATTTTACGCTGTCGATAAAAGTCAAAATTTTCTTTATCGTGTTTGTTTCTAATTTTTTTCAGAATCCCACAAAAATATGTCGCGGATATGGCGATTTAGAATTTGGATGAAGCAAATTTTGATGATAATGATTTAGAGTGTTGAGAATCAGAAAAAGTATTTGGAAAGATGATACAATAGAAAGAGGACTCTTTTAAGAGCCAAAAAGTTTTCAAAAGTAAAAAAAAGTTTTTGCATACCCAGATAGCACGTAAGTTGGCAGCAAGTTTGATTTTGACTTGATATTCCCTTGTCATGGCAAAATTTGACGCGTCAAACTTGAAACGAACTTGAAGCAAGTTCGCTGTGACAACTAGCACCACGCTCGCTTGCAACGCATTTGCTACAAGTTCGATGTGACAAATAGCGCCACCTCCCTTGCAAATCAAACTTGCTGCAAGTTTGCAAAACAAGCTTCCTGCAAAGATAGCACAATAAAGACATAATTATCTTTGTCTCTGTTTTAAAAAAACATCCGATTTTTAATAGCATCTCCTAGACCACCCTTCTTTTTATCAATTCAATAAATCAATGATAATTTGTGAAAAAATAACTTTTTTATAAAAAAAAAATTTTGAAACATTTTCCATCTTTTTACTAAATATATAACTCGCACTTCAAAGAAAACTATATCGCCTTTTTCTTAATGTTGAAATTTTAACGTTTATAAACAAAATTAAATCTAAAAAACAGTCAGTGTTTGTTGAAAAATAATAACTAGACATTGTGTCCCATTTTAAAGTAATTACTTTTGAACTCTAATTTCATAATTTATTCTACTAGCAAAACGTAGTTATTAGCTAAAATCGCTCTCTCTTTGACTTCAAATCATATTCTCAACTCAAAAAATTAATGAAATCAAGAAAAAAGTTTAAAATAAATCGTATACGAATCGAATCGAACGATGTATTAGCGAAATCTATCTTTTCGTCTCGTAGTTCAGCTGGCCGAGTGGTATCGACGTTTGGCTACTAAGCGGTAGGTCGCGAGTTCTATCCCGCGTTATGTTCTTACTCTGTTTTTGCTATAATTTGCAATGAGTTTGCACGGCAAGCTTGCTGCAAGTTCGTTTCATGGTGACATCGAAGCTTTCGTTAACTTGCTGCAAGCTTGCACTCTTGTCATGACAAATTTGTGGCAAGCTTGCACTCTTGTCATGACAAATTTGTGGCAAACTTGCTGCAAACTAAAATTGCTATCTGGGTATTTAGAAAAGACGTTTAAAAAAGTATCCATTAAAACAAATTTTTCATTTTTATAAAATTTAAGATTTCAGTCCGATTTAGGGACAAAACTTATTGAAAAATATATATTAATAATTTTTGCATAAAGATTAAAGGTTCAGAAATGTGTTTAACAAAGCAAAAAATTGTTATAAATTATTTTCATTGGAATATAAAAAATCAGTTAAATGTTTTGCCGTTGTTTGCTTAACTTTGGCTTTATTCAGTAGCTTTGAAATGTATTCATTTAAGTTGAAAACAGTTATTTCCTTCTTGGAAATGTTTCATTATTTTTTTCAATCGCAATTGCTCGTATTTGAACTCAAAAATTTTAAGGATATTTATTTCTGTCTACACTACACAAGCTTCAATTTGGGAAGTGAAATATTTAGGAAAAAATTTCTACATATTTTACCTCAAATTTTTTTCTCCAGTTGTATGTTTCTTCGAATAATTTTAATAATATGAGGTGTTAATATCCATTATGGTAGGTGACTATGTCCGCTTAATCTCACACTTTATAGAGTATGCATACTTAGAGATCTGTGACTGGTCATATAATTTATTGCTACACTAAGTAAGCAAGCACCGAAATTATAAAAAGTTCACTATTGAATCAATGTAATCTCAGAGAAATGTAGTTATGAGACTACAGAAGCATTTAATATTCATTTCACATATTAAATGCCCTTTTAATATATATACACCTTGAAAATATGGTTTGTATAAAATATAAGGTTTTATAGCCTACTTCTTTTAAATGTTAATTAACGCAATATATAACTTTCAGTTATGATAATTTTTTTCCAATTTATTACTAAATAATTATTTTTATAGTTTCTTAAAGAACTTGAAAGCAGTTTGGATTAAGAACTGATCATATAAAAAAATCTAAAACTATTTAAACACACAAATAACGATTGCCTGCTGTATTATTAATCTTTGTGTACAATGTTTTCCTTATATTTAAACATTTTAAATCATATCACTTTGTTTCAGAACTTATATCAAGTAATTTGTGGAGATTAAAAAAATTGCGAATGAAACAAATAAAAATTATAAATATAAGCCCTTTTTCATATATGATTATTATTAAATATCCCATTTAGATCAATTTTACTCTCTTAGTACCTGAAATGCCGTACTTTCAACTCGAGTAGAAAATCTATTTTAAATTTAGAATTTACTTTAAGAAAGAAATCTTGCATATTGCAAAATACATAAGAATTTTAAAAGCAAAATAAGTACTTGAAAGCGAGAAATTCATTCAAATAAAAGTGTGAGGGAAGAATTGAGATTAAAAAATTATTGAAACATATGTAGAAAAATCTAGAGACCTTTCTGACACTGGAATGATTACGGAACACAAAACGGCAGCTCTTCCCCTCACCCCATAATAAAATGAATGCCTTAACAATACTGTATGGAATGACAATAGGCATACTGGTCTTTCTAGTGGGTGAGAGAAATGATTTCCTCCGCTCTGAAAGTAGCCGAACGAGGGAGATATTTTCTTTCGTTTTGTGCCGAGGTTCAGAGGTTAAAAATCTCAACACCTGCTAAAATATGTAATTATTAATTATAAATAATGTAATGTAATTACCTAAAAAAATGTAATTAAAAAATAATAATAAATGTACAATTATGCCTTGGGTATTTGTCTTTTTTAGGTGATCTTTTGCCACAAAATGATGTTTTATTCAAGAAATTGTCGAGCCAGAGTATAGAACACAGGGTAAAGGTTTACTTTTATAGTATCCACATACTTTCATTAATTGTCATTGTGTATTTTCCACTTTTGGAAAGTCAGAAAAGGTGGAGCAGGATTTGAAGGGGATAGTTGTTCTGCACGAAGCCGGAAGGGAAAGTTTGTACTCATTTGTAAAGCAATTGCAGTTCTCTGGTTTTCACAAAGTCAGCTTGGAGAAGGGGGTAATTTATTCTGAAAATGCAAATTGCCCTTATTAAAGAATCTGAAATTTTTCCTTGTGGGATCACATGGTTGAAGGTTATCGGGACTATAGTTTCTTGGTTGCCATTGTTTAAAGTTGTTAGGATTTCTATTTAAATTTTAAATTCCAGAAGGATTAGGGTTTCCTACTTTTTCGTTAGTTTTTCAATTTTTACGAAATTAATGGCTGTTATTAACAATTCTGTAGGATTGTTATGTGGGTTATGTAAAGAAGCTGTCTGAGATTGGTCGGCATGCCATCTGTTGATCCCTCAAGAACATAAATGTGAATAATCATAACTGTCTGCCACTATATAATTTTTCATGAAAATATTGTGCAATATCTGAATTTAGTTATGTTTATTGTTCCGTTGTTATTGTTTGAGATAACCAATGTAAAATGTTCTTGCTCAATATGATTTAGGATGATATTGAGATGTTTTGAATAAATGATTCCAGGTTTGTTCATGTAGGTGTTAGTTCCGCAGGTGATGTATCTGAACTTAATTGGCTGTTTATGAAATTTTGGGTCGATAACAATATATGGTAGATTATTATTAGCATTATGTCATTTAATTATTTTGTTAAGAGCTGGTTTTTTTTCTTAAAGGTGATAATATTTGATTTGTTGAGTTCATAAGTTTCTGAAGATTTTAATTCCTGGTCTAAAATTTCGAGATAGAATTTTTTGAAGATAAATGAAAAGTTGCCGGTTGGTTTATCAATAGGGGCTATGATGAATTGTTCTTGCAGAGCTTTGATATTTTCCTTGATATTACGGTAGTTATATTTTCCGTAATTACGTTTGTCCTTTCTGTAATTGTTTTACATGAACTGTTTAAAGTTGAAGTATATTGACCATTTCCGTTCGGTGAAGAATTCACTGGTATATCGAATTTGGAGGCAAGTTTTAGGCAAAAAATTTCCAAATCGTTAAGAAAACTTTAGAAAATGTTATTAATGGAGATATTGAAAATAGGACGGAATTTTGTACCTTTGATCATTAGTTACCTTAGGTCTTTATTGTCAATAATATTTAGGTTACCGGTTAGAATGTGTTTATGGAAGGGATGTACGTATTTATTAGATTTTTCTCTATTGCAAAGGCATTGAATGTTATTTCTATAAGTCCTAACGTCTTTACAAAAGGAATTGTAGTTGAAGATTCTTCTACCGATATTTGTATCATATTTAAAGAATTTATTAACTTCTATATATTTGATTGGAAAAAGATCCGTAAATTCTTGGACTACTGCATTGATGTTAAATTGGATTTTTAAAGTTAATAGTCATGTAAATTATTTTTTCTGGATGTTTGTTCTGCGATTTGGCAATTCTTGCTTTAAATAGATCATTAATAAGAAGTAGGAAGTGTTGATTATATGTTTTGTAATTGTTTAGAAAAATTTCGGGAATCTTGCAGAATTTGTTTTCAGTAGAGAAAATGAATTTTTTTACCTGTCTATAGTTAAAGTTCTTATTAAAATCGTCTTCAATTCCTTTTAGTCCTTGATATATTAGATTATAAATATCTTCAATAGATAATTTATTTAAATCCTTTCTATTTTTCCACTAATCCTACAACCTCTTTTGTTATTGCTTCTGCAAGTTCTAAAAAGTTGTGATGTAGTGCAGTTTTTAATATTGATCAATGCATTTTACGAAAATATCGTTTAGTCCATATGGACCAATAATTTTTAGTTTCAGCATGTAGAAATGTTCTTTTCCTAATCTAGTTATTTTATTTGGGATAATTTCAAGAATATAAAGTGAGATTTTACTAAAATCGTGTTTAAGGTAATGGATAAGGTCTATGTTAAATTTTTCCGTGTTTTTATATAATTTAATATCGCAGCTGTGTGCATTAATCCTTAAATTAAGTGAATTGCTGTCCCACGTAACTCATTTTGCAAATGCATCATTTTAGATAGTAAATTACATTCAAATTCTTGCATCTCTCTAATATAAATATGCCAAAATGAAGAGATTTAATATAGCTCCAGCGCGGGAAATAAAACGAAACTGGAGTTTAAGAAAAATGATTTTGGAATGCATTGAGACTTTAAGATATATAATATTATAATTTGAAATAAAATTCAGTGAGATTATTACATATATATATAACAAGTTATATTCAGATTTATATATAGAGTATAAAACGTAAAATAAAAAACGAAATAAAAACACAATAACGCTTCTTCAGAGGATGAAGTTATTGTGAATTGCTAAATATAAAATGTTTAACATTTTCTTGCAATTAGTTACGTCGTAAGGCCTAAAACACTCATTTTCATCCCTAATGCCAAACCAAGAACAGAGACAGGAGTTGTTTTACACAGAGCTTTCGGAATTGCAGCTTTTAGTGCTTTCATTGCGTATGTCATATATCTATAAATATTTTTCCATATGTTACTATTCGCATTTTTATCTTTACACGGATATACTTTCAATTCGTTTTTTCATATCTTTTGAATTTCATATGAAAGTTTGTTATTTTATTTTAATTTATTGTTTTTCTATTATGTTTTGCCTCTTTATATATATATATATATATATATATATATTAATAAAAAACAAAGTAAACAAGATATATCAAGATGCAATTCATAAACTAAAAATTCATTAATTAAACATAAAAACCAAATCCAAAATAAAAACTAAAGAATGAAAATACTATAGGTACTTAGAGCAAAAGGTAAGTTTAAACATTTAGATGTTAACATATAATTGAACTCTGCTGCTATTAAAACTATTTAAAAAAGGCAATATATGTATATATATATATATATATATATATATATATATATATATATATATCCTTTTTTCATCATATCTTTAATCTTCATCGTCTTCTCAATGTAGATCGCTTTCATCTTTGTTTCCATCGATTTCATAATCTTCATCGAAACTCCCCCGACCTTAGAAGTTTGGCGCAAAAGAAAGTAATTTCATTTTTTGTAAACATCCGGACCCTACATGACGCGTTAGGTTCATTCCTTTGTCACGTCTCCCGTTGGCTGCACCTCTCAGTTTTTGTTTCGTAAAATTATTTCTTATATTTGGTATTTCAATCAAATTCTTAGTTTATCATAATTTAGTTATAGTTTAGTCATTATGTTTTTAGCTTTATGCCAGCACTGTTCGCAGGAAACATTATGATTTCACTAATATTTTAGCGGTTCGTATAGATTTTACTTACCCTGATGAGCATCTATACGCTTTCACCGATTAACTACAGACTCTCCATTTTATTTCAACATTTATATATATATATATATATATATATATATATATATATATTTATATTGGGCTTTGGTATTGAATTATTTTTTGATATGATTTTGTTGTTGAGGAGTAGGAGAATTGCTAAGCGGTCTACAGGAAGAGCTGACGGATGAAATATTCTATTTTTCTGCGTCGACATTGAGTTAAAATGAGAACTTTTCAGCTATTTTTGAAAGAGGTTTTTTGAGACTTTCTCATGTGCCGGGATGCAATTCGTGCTGTATCCACGCATAGAATCGCATGTATCTCTCTGAGATGAGGCAGGATGCTATTTTTAGTGGATAATTCTGACATATGGTTTTAAAATAGAGAGGTCAAATTAGTTGAAAATCAAAACAGTCGAAAAGCCATCACTTCTAACTTCTATATGTTAAACATCCAACATTTAAACAAAAGTGTTTTTTTACAACGTTTTTATTAACTCGCTTTCTTGTCTGTCTGTCTGTCTGTTCGGTACAAATCTTGCGAGCGATTTTAAACTAACTTCCCGATGAGCTGGAGACTTGAAACTTTAAACATAGTTCAGAACTAGATGACAATGCATTATTAATTCGCTTTCTTGTCTGTCTGTCTATCCGTTTGTCTGTCATTTCATGTTTTGCATGACGCATCCGCAGTACGTTTTTCATTATATCTCGAAAACTATTAACATTACAGACTTGGGTCTTGGGTATATGGATGGACCATGGGATCTTCGAAGCACCCCCATATTTTAGCCATATCTTTGCGCATGCGCAGTACGTTTTTCATTATATCTCGAAAACTATTAACATTACAGATTTGATTCTTGGGTATA
>BGPR01003434.1:35492-70866 GCA_013235015.1 Araneus ventricosus
GTACGTTTTTCATTATATCTCGAAAACTATTAACATTACAGACTTGGGTCTTGGGAATATGGATGGACCATGGGATCTTCGAAGCACCCCCATATTTTAGCCATATCTTTGCGCATGCGCAGGACGTTTTTCATTATATCTCGAAAACTATTAACATTTACAGACTTGGTTCTTGGGTATAAGGATGACCCATGGGACAATCGAAGCACCCCATATTTGGGCCGTATCTTTGCGCATGCGCAGTACGTTTTTTTATTATATTTCAAAGGTCTCTGCGTCACATAACTTACTTTTTCAGGAAAATAACAATTTTCTATTTATGATCAGGTGAAGAGAAACTGAAATAAACCTGAAATTTGCCACATGTCTCCGTCATAATCTCATCAAGATGTTTAAAATTGATTGCAAAATTTCACACACAGAAGACTAAAAAGCAGAAAATAATTATTTAAAAAAATCAAAATTTTAATAGACCACGTTTTTAAAACGGACTAAAAAGTATAAAATAATTTCTTCTAGCCCCATACAGATTTATAATCCCATACAGATTTAAAACGAAAAACGTGGGGCGCATGCAATATTTTATAGTAAGGAGTGTAGGGAGTAGCTGTCGATAAGAAAACTCACACAACAGTTCATATCATTTCCATTGCAATAAAATTGTTAGTGACTGAAATAAACTATTTATACATCAATTATCTATTACATGCGCCCCACGTTTTTCGTTTTAAATCTGTATGGGATTATAAATCTGTATGGGGCTAGAAGAAATTATTTTATACTTTTTAGTCCGTTTTAAAAACGTGGTCTATTAAAATTTTGATTTTTTTAAATAATTTTTATTTCAATGTTTTGTAACATGAATGTAAGTAAAATTTATTAATATCAATAGAATTTCACTTTTCAGACTGAAATATGTAAGTGAAAAAAATACAGGAATGTAAAAGGAGATTGCAAGAAAAGTGAGTAAAATGATGCCAAAGAAACAGAAAAATAAATACTTACAATGAACTTCTCCGTAGCTGTAACATAGAGAAACAGGAAAGAAAATCAATATAAATAAAAATGCACATTTAAAAGAGAGAAAGGCATTTCACTTCACGAGTAACTGAGCTCAAATGCAGAAATATTTATCAATCCGCTTTATATAACAGAAAGCGAAGATATATTTAATACATCTTGCACTTTAGGTATGATCGCCTAGAATCGGGGAAGATTAGTTGGATGTATTATTTGGAGGAACTTCAGAGCGAAACACTGTACATACTCATAATAAATCGAGTCTGAAGTGAGGTCGATTGATAAAGGAAGAGTTTTGATGCTGGAGTCATAGATTTTCCTGTTAGAGGAATTGGAAACGAATGTCCAGTTTTTTCAGCTGCTAAACTGCTCTTGACGCTATCGCACGTGGCCTTACTGGAGATCAAAATTTCGAGTTTAGTGTTTGTTTTTATTCAAAGCGTTTTTCCTTTAATCGAATCTTCATAACTATGGTCAATTATTTCTCTGCCAGTTCAATACCTCGATACAGATATTATTGACGCAGACAATTTGATAATTATTGGAGTCTTTCTGAAACGTAGTGAAAAATGTCAACTTAAGCACGGCGTATTAGTTTTATTTGGTTGTGAGCATTCGAAGATCCCTGACTTGACGAAGGTGTCAAAAGGGAAAAGAATCTGAAGTAAAGTTGTTCTTTGTAATTAGAATTTCATTGCTAGTTAAGAAATAAGGAAATGAATTTTGAATCTCTTTCCTTTGACGGATTTAGTTCAAAATGAAAAAAACAATTATTGTCAATTTTGGGACAAAATTATATATCAAATTTCATGTATTTAGATTCTTAATCGCCCTGCAAGATTGGGAGACTATGATCCTTCTGCCAGATTTTTCACAATTGGTTGGATTCTATATGAATTATTATTTTGTTTTGATATGAGGGCACATCAAAATGTAAGACCACTTGGGTGAAAGACTTTTATAGATGTGTGCACAGACGTCTGCCATTCTAATTTTCTTAATCGCAGAATTAAGAAATCTCGTGAATGTTCAAAATTTCGTTCATCTTATTTAGTTTTTTGTCGTTTATTTTTGAAGTAAAATTATTTTCTTTCATTTAC
This sequence comes from Araneus ventricosus, assembly GCA_013235015.1. Lineage (NCBI taxonomy): Eukaryota > Metazoa > Arthropoda > Arachnida > Araneae > Araneidae > Araneus > Araneus ventricosus. The sequence continues at coordinate 37,613 of BGPR01003434.1, forward strand.
ATTGAAAATTTTTTGATTTCATTTTAAATGGGAAAAGAATACATGAACAGGAAGAAAGTAAGTAATAAAAATAAGAAAGTTTAGTAAAATTGAAAATATAAGGTATATTATAATTTGATCTGTTCTTAAGGACGACAAACCTCAGCCCGAGCAGTTGCGTTATCGCTTACATTTATCACAGCATATTAGAAGAACAACACTAATTTAAGTTAAAACAAAACAAACTACAATTAAGAAATTTAAATTCAAAATAACTTGAATATTAATACAGGCTGCCCACTAAAGTCCTACACCCCCTCCCCTCTTAAGGTCAGAACGACTGCAGCTATAGTCATAAAAGTGCAGTCTAAGTATAGTAAAGTGTGCTTGCGCGCTACCCCCTGAGACCGCTTACAGCGCCATCTTGTGACAAACTGCGGAACTAGCGATAATATCACGGAAACGAAACGATATAGAGAAAAAGTCAGTTAAAAAGTTATAGAGCGTCAGTGATTTAGTACAAAAAGACACCTTATGGACATTAATAGTAATAATAGAACACAACACATACTTGTTTGTTAGCGATTTCAGAAAATGTGAAGTCACGAAACGTAGACGTAAGGATAAAATGTTATCTTCCTGATAATAATGACAGGAATGGGGTTTTCCAGTTGGTTCTACCACAAAGAGCAGTTTCTGCGACCTCCCACCAAAATTGCAGGATCTTCGACAAAGTATTACTAATGCTAGTGCCATCGTGGAACCTGATTTGCGGTCTTAAATGTGAAATTGAGAAACTGGTCGAAATGTGTATAGAAATTGACGGAGTGCAGTTTCAACACCGAAAATTAAGGTATTTTCTGATAATTAGATTTTCCCTCTCTCTAATATGTTTCATCACCTAACAGTGTTGGAAAAAGAGAACAAAGAAATACGCGTTTTAAGCGTACTGTTTTCAGCATAAATACCACAAATTATTTTTGTACAAATTCAGTGATACTTTATAGTTTCTTAATAGAATTTTTTTCTTATGGCATGATCAATTCGAGATTGGAAAGGTAATTCCACCCTGTATATTTCCTATGCAATAATATGTTGCTAAAATTTGTATAACAGTTCCAACAATCAAATACATGATAAAAATGTATCATTCCAAGTGATTTTTCTTACCTTAAAATATTCAGACTCCTTTATTCCGTACTTATATTGAAGCTTCCTACAAAGAGAAATAAAGTCTTAAGCATTAAATTATTAGAAACGAAAATGCTTATAATTAAAAAAAATATTTTGAAAAATTATAGGTTTACGACCGTCAGAATTGATGTCAACAGTCATTTAAAAACAACCTCGTAAAAATATATGTCTGCAGATAAAGACACAATACAAGGGTATTTAAATAGATTTTCTATTGAAATCTACGAAAACTGAGAGATTTTGTGCTAACTTCTACATAAAAACTATTTTTCGGTTTTCCTTTCATTCGAGTAAATTTTAATTGAAATGTAAAAAAGGAAAAAGATAAAATTTTAATTTTTTTCTCGTTACTACAAGGGTTATACTAGAAATTTAAAAAAATAGCATTTGTGTGAGCAGCAAAATATTGATTAAGCGGAGTATTTTTTTTGCTGTAATCCTCATCGTTTCAACCCATAAATGATGCGGTTTTTTCAATTGCGCAAAATGAAAGTTGGAGGTGAGAGAAAAAAACTGCATATTATGAAAGCAGATCGTAAATTTAACTGGTTCTTATTCAAAGTGCAAATTTTCAAGGAAAGTTGGATTTGGACATTTTTTTTCGAGATTAGAATGGAAATGAGGAAGCAGCATATTCTATATATTTTGATGTATGAGTTCAATAAAGGTAACAATAGGACGGAAACTGCTAGTAATATCAATGCAGTATTCGGGATTCCGACAATAAACTCGAGCCAGTGGCAACGGTGGTTCCAGAAATACAGAGTTGGAAACTGCAGCCTAAAAGACGATCCTTGTCCTGGAAGATCTGCAGAGTTCGGCGACAACATTCTGTGAACACCGTAGAATAAATAAAATCGTAACTCTTCAGGAACTAGCCTAGAAGATTTTAGATTTAGTCCTTAATTCTTTCATCGAAACCTTAGAACAATCGGGAAATTCAGCAAATTGGACCAATAGGTTCCTCACAAGCTTTCCAGGACTTTTTGTGCGCCGGCAGTTAAGGTGTTTTCTTCTTTGTATCAGGTTTTAAGAATCTTTTCTTTGGACGGAATAGTGTCTGATGACGAAAAATAGTTTTCTACAACAATGTCAAGCGCCATAGACGAAAGGGGATCGAGACAGCTGCTAAAGAAGTTCTTCACCAACGTAAAGTGTTTTTTATCTTTCTGGTCGGATGTGAAAGGTTTTGCGCAATTTGAACTTTTTAGCAGAAACCAAACGATGACAAAGGATATCTATTGCGAATATCTTGAAAGGCTCAAGTTAGATCTAGAAGATAAACGACCATCTTCGGTTTCAAGATGAAACCGATCATCACAAAGCTCGTCCACATGCGGCGAAGACGGGATAGAAAAGGCTGGAGTTGTTTGAATGCGAAACTGTACCCAACCCAGTAGACTTGAGCTGATTGGTGAAATTGTTGGCGAACCGAATCCGTGTAAATATAATGGTCACTCTTTAACATCGACTTTCCTTATAGTCCCAATCAGTCATTTTCTACTGTATTTTTGTATATGCATTAACAGTAATGCAATGCAATAACAATAAGAAATAATTGTAATGCAATAACAATAAGAAATAATTGTAATGCAATAACAATAAGAAATAATTGTAATGAAATAACAATAAGAAATAATTGTAATGCAATAAAAATAAGAAATAATTGTAAAGCAATAACAATAAGACATAAATTTTGTGTCTGTTTTCTGATTAATAAAATTCCTGCTTACACACTTTGCCCTTATTATGCTATCATCTTTTTTCAATAAAATGTCCAGTAAAGATCAAGCGAAATTATGAAAAAAGCAAACGAATCCGACAAAACCATCTAATTTTGTAACTAAATTTTAAAATTTGTTTTCTATCTTTAATTCTTCCAGATACTTTTAGTTGTCTATAAATGTTTTGCCCCGCCCCACTTATAACGTCCAATCGCAGCTACTGATGATAATAACAAGGTTACGTAAAGCAATTATAAGCGTTTTTCGTCAGTTAAAAGTATAACAAAAAAAATAATTCCCAGATTAGAAAACAGTACGTTTTCTTTTTTTCAGAATTGATTTCTTGAATACAATTGGCTAATAATTAATATTTCATAACCTCACCATAAGTTTTAAATCACCTAAAAAAGTGTGTTCTATTATTAAAAAAGTACAAAATATTTAATTTTGGGTTTTATAGTGCAAATAAGAAATTAGAGAACAAGGCTGAAATAGAGGAAAATTTATGGGAATGCTTATGGAAATTAAACGTACTTGCGGCACCTCAAGACATATTCCGATTGCCATCAAATTATATTTTTGACTTCTTTGCATCAAAAAGAAACTTTTCCACGCTATTAAAAGTTATAAAAAAAGAAAGAAAACCTTTTTGCTGCACTCTTATGTGCAGGTTGACATTATCACTGCTGAAAACATCCATATGTGTTGACAAGATAACATCAACTTCAAGGCAAACCTGAGGTCCTACCATAGAAGCAAGAAAAAAAGAATCTGTCCACTCTCTTAACTTCTGAGCATTGAATGGGCGATGAGATTTGTAAATTTGCTTCAGCATTTAATGCCTAAACTATGCTGTAATTTTAGACTTAAGTCTTGGTGCTATTGTGTGTTTATGAACTTCAGTTTAAACCTTGAACCCCTTTCTTGTCTTAGAATCAGGAGATGCTTTCTGAAGCACAGGTGGTTGCAGCTCTGTTGAAGGAGGTGAATCTAATAAAGAGAGTGCTCTGTTTTCAGCATTTCAATCAGGCTTTCGCGTCTGTCTCTGGATATCATCTGGATTTTGTATTCATGACTTTCCTTCTCAAGTATTCGCCTGGCGAGTTTACCGTTGCTCCGTGCAAACCTTCCGCATCCCACCAAATGTGCCGAATTGTCTTTCGGTGGCTCCTGCAGAAGACAGTTTTTCTTACCAGCGTTGTTTTTGGTCATGTGTTGGATTTTCGTGCATAAAATATTTTTAAAATATGTTTTTTTTCATTTTTCAGCATTCCGAATTGTTTGTTAGCCTATCCCCCTTCTGCACTGAATTCCATTCATTAAAAAATCAGTCAAACAGCATTCGTTCGTTAGAAAACAAACCTATCGATACCAAATCTGAGTATTTACAGAATAAACGATGCAAAATAAATTTGCAAAATCGTTTAACTGCGATCAGGAAGCGTTATCTGAAAATGCATGCGTGGAGTTAAGATTATAGGTTATTCTATGGTGGTTAGATAAGTAATTAGAAATAGATTATTTCTGACGACGAACTTCAACGGAACTAAAAAAAATATTGAATGTCAATCCTTTTGCAGTTCACGCACGGCATTCATGCATAGATTTTTACAGTTACGGGTATTAAGGACTAAAATCTATCTACGGCACAATATATAAACAAATCAGGAACACTTGCGCTTTTTACTTTTTATGAAGACCTTTACGTGAAATCACAGTCCGAACAATTGATTATTAATGCTATGATGATGATTATTTCGATTTCAGAGTCAAATAATTCAAGTCGTGCATTTGTTGCCATGGACATGCAAAAGCCAGATCACGTCTAATATGCAGAAGACATGAGGAAACTAACGAATGAGTTCCTCCATACGGGGAATCATGCATTAGAGAATGATGTGAGAATGCTGATGATGATATATTTTTATTACAACCATTAAATAATGTTGGTTCTACAGGGTGTGAAGAATTTTTTTATTTATTTATTGCTCTGCTGTAGACTTCACAAATTTTAATTTCATTTAAAACAATATTAATGCAAAATTAGTATTTTCTGCAAGAACGTTGAAGCTACATTTTTTTATGTTAAGGTATGATTAATTTTGTTAATTGAAATCCTAATTTTATAAACTAAGAACATAAAATTTAAGATTTATGTTAGTGCTTTTTAAAGATAGACGGATTAGCTATAATATCTCTCATCCTTAAAGAAATATAATAAAGTACTATTCTTATTATTATATTTTTCGCTTAACAAACAACACCGCCTATCTCAATTTTTTTTTTTGAAATTTAAAAGAGGAAGAAACAACTGAATTTTTCGAAACGAGTAAAGAATATTTCTTAATTTTTTTCAAAATCCTATAGCGAAATATACGTTAATTTCACGTGTTTAACACACAGACTGTCCATAGAGCACTTTATGGTGCACTTATAAACAAGTTATAAATATGCAATTCTCATGTTAGAAACATGGATAAATAGCCATTGAAACCAATAACGAATAACCATGTGGTCTCGTGTTCCTGCCAGATGTGTAAAAAATTAAGAAATATTCTTTCCTCCTTACGAAAAATTCAGTTGTTTCGTCCTCTTTTAATTTTAAAAAATTGAGATAGGCGGAGTTGTCTGTTAAGCGACAATATATTAGATAAAAGTTTAATTTGTAAAAAAAAAATTGAAATTTTTCAAAATTCTTCAAATGGGTTTTAGCTTATAATATATCAAGCAAAATTTGTTTTATAATTTTCTTTTATAATCTTTAAGATAATGAATGAGAAAATGTTTAATTCGAAATGACAAACTGGTTATGTTACAAAATGTTTCTAACTTGAATATGTTGAATGCTAAATGACACTGTCTTCAGATTATGATGTCGTGAATAGGCTCCATCGAATTTTAAATCTCTTGTAGCAACAAAGCTATGTTAGATATCTTCAGTTCATCCATGAGGCCTAATTTGAGAGGAAGCGCAATAATATGTGTTACATATTGTTTTGAGCAATTGTGGACGATAAATCAACTTACAGACATCCTTGCTTGCAGTTTTGAAAGCAGATGAGTCGCTTATCCAGCAGTTCACGTTCTTGCTTGCTATGGAAACCACGTCGCTTATACTCTGTAATGATTCATTTTAATTTTAAAAAATCTGAAAAAACTGTTATCACAGTTTCGATAAAATTTCAAATTCCAATTAATGAAAAAACACTTCTGAAAAGTGAAAAACAAAAATTATACAAATTTATTAAAGTCATATACTCCATGAAACTGTCTTTTCTTTATGTTCTAACGCGTATGTCGCTATGTAACGTCCATGTCGCAACGCGCGTGTGTATAAATGCAGTAAATAGAAAAATTGTTGTAAAATAACTTCCAATATTTTTAAATTTGAATTGTTTTATTAAGCAATTAAATGAAAAGAGCATAAAATAACGAAGAATGCTAGAAAACTAGTTGCAAGGAAGCAACTCGTTTTTTATTTTTAACTCAGATCATTTCGGTAATATCAGATGGACAAATTTTCTGTCGGCATTTGTAATGCAAGTTTGGCAAAACAGCGATGTTCTGAAGGCAGGGTTATGCAAAATGCATGAACGTAAGAACTTGGGGTAAATGGTTTACTATATGAGGCAACTGTGACCTACCTGTACCCAGTTCCCCAAATCAATTTAGGACAGCAAGCAAATGGGAGTACTTTTATAGCTTTTTGAATGCCAAAAGAAGCAAGGAAATTACAAAGAAACTGAATATCCTTTGGGTAATTTTAAATGTAATCGAGGTATTTCTATCGTAAAAATAAAATTTCACTCACCAGAAAAAGTTTAACTCACACGTTATTTTGAGTGGTTTTAAGTAATTAAAGTGGAATATTCAGGTTGCATGTATGAATGATTTACAGCTTTAAGTTGAAATTGGCAATTTACTTACTTCCGCTGATGCACACATCACGTACTGACGAGACCATCGTCATTCCTATGTCACAGAGGTACCTTACTTTGGCATATTCAGATCTGCACAAGTCCAGGCACATCTGAAACGAGAGATTCCGGAAATGCAATCTGTTAATTCGTAGTTTTGTAAATTAACTAGTTGATATAACCGGTTTTGCACGGATAAAGAAAATTTTAAGTCCAAGTACATATAAGACTTTAAAATTAATAAAACTGATTGTTTTTCGCAGAAGCGTCTTTCGTTGATTTTCGTTCGTCCCCCGGTGTTGTCTGACCCCTCATACAGCTGCAATCCTGGGGGTGCTGCAGCTTTTAACTAGCACTTGTACTCGCCTAGTTAATAATAAAATACTCAAAGCTAATGAAAAAAGCTAAAAAATGTAATTGGTACAAATATGAATGGTTATGAGTTACAGTGCTTTGGATTAAACAAGGATTAAAAGTTATAGCACCCCCAGATTGCATAGCACAAGCTGACACTGTTCTCGTCTTTTTATCTCCATAATTTGGACCACCTGGTACAAATCTAGAAGTCCCAGTTACTCAATTTTCCCTCCCCATCTTTGCAACGGCGATAACAGAAGCTCTTACCTATCTTGGTTTCTATTGTCATTATTCGGACAACGATTCTCTTCTTATTAGTGTTTGTGTGACTGACCGGAAAAACACTGCATAGTGTTCTTCATTTTTCTGATTAGGGATTTCTGATTTTTGATTCAAAAATTAAATGAAGCATCGTATAAAGAGAGTTAATAGCTAACAGTATTTGCTGTGCACACAAATCGAAAGATGTGTTATTTTATAAGTGCTACAAAATGAAAGCAGAAGCAAAACTTCTGTCTTTCTGTAAATATTCAACGAGAATAATATTTTTGTGATAACTTTAGCAGTGGAAAATACATGGAAATGAAGGATTTGATATAACGATAAATCGTTTTGAAAGTAATTGCAGTAATAGAAATAATTGTTACAGATTGTATTTAAAATGAATTTCGAAATATTTATGAAAATTCAAAAGTTATCGGCGAAATTAATTAATTAATTAATTTTTTGTTGTTTAATTAAATATTTCAAGAAGTAATAATTTTTGAAAAATACATAATTGATCTAGAAATGGAACCCAGAATGGCATGAGAAAATTTTATTTCGATACTATTCATCATTTAGGAAGACTACTTGTGAGAGATAGACCACTAAAACACTTTTGTTTCCGTCCTAGTTCTGCTCCCTTGGATAGGAACCGGACTAAGTAACTTCGAAAGAATTAACACACTCATAAATAACATTAAAAAAATTTTGAAAATCAAACAAATCATCTCATAGAAAGGGCAATTAATCCCATTGCACATTAATTGGATTAATAAACAACCATATTAATAGAGGTACGTGCTACGACATCATACCGGAAATGAAAAGTCTGCCTTGGAAATAGAAATATCCAAAGAAAACAATATCTTCTTATATTAACTTTAACAGTGGCAAATGCACGTCAACGAAAGATTTGTTAAATAGTAAAATGGGTTGAATTTAATTTAGTATTGTTTAACATTGCGTTAAAATTACGCTTTGAAACTTAATTTACAATTAGAGAAAACATTCTACCATAATGTAATAACTATCATTCAGAAGATAATTGTTTGCTCTTTTAGATGATGTAGAGATAATTGCCGTGCAATATATATTTCAGAAGTTATTGGCGAAAAACGTTTGAAAATTAGGCTTAAGACGGCTCACTTTTCGTTATTTAATTAAATATCTTAAATGCTAATTAAATCTGAATGTTGAAAATAACTCAGTTTACCTAGAAATGTATTTCAGAATATCGTGTGAAAATTTCATATCACTACCGTTCACCGTTTAGGAGGAGTTCTTGTGCCAGACACACACTGGCATTTTCTGTTCTATATTATAGATGAACTGTTTTAAATCAAATGATTTCGAAACATTCAAGTGTCTAAATGTATGATGTAACTGAATGTAATTTCAGTTCATTTCGTTTTTAAGCAGTCGCGTTCACGAAACACACGGAACGGTGGAAAGACAGGCGGGATTAAAAAATTAAATTTCTCGGACTCGAAACGTGGGCCAAAATTTATTTATAAACCGTTAGAGATAGGCATTTACTTTCAATTTGAAAAAAAATCTTACCATATACTTGATGTAAATATTATATTTAATGTTGTCTGAGATAATAAATAAACAGCCAAAAAATTAATGTTGTCTAAATTTTATACCCGCACCGGTCCTATTAGCCATATTTAGTAAATTACTCTTCACACTAACATACGAGTATTAAACAAAAAGTGTTACATTTTTCTGCGACTAAAACTAACCAAGTTATGGAGCTTTATATTGCATAATTTTGAACGAATCGGCTGAAGCGTCGAGAAAGCTCTGCGCTTTGATTGGAGGATCTTCTTGATTGCGGCATTTGAAATGGTTTGAAGTGATCTGAGTCACCTATATTCAAATCTTCGTAAATCGATCAGTTTTATTCGCATAAGAGCGGACCAATTTTGTATAAAATGTTAGTATTTGAAAAAAGTTTATTAAAATTGACTAACCGGTAGAGTATATAAAATTTGGTAATTCCAAATTTTATATCATTCCAAATTTTACGCAATTTTTTAAATACGTAATCTTTCAGTTACGTATTTAGTCGCTCAAACAACATAAGATACACTTCTTTACGCCATTTAAAGCACTTTTCCAATCGGAAGTACTTGTATGCCGATATCTAACGGTTTAGAAATAAGCTAATGGGCCTCGATTAAAGTAGACAGCCTGTATAATGCGAGTTAATCCGTCTATAAAATGAAAGCATCCATTACATACAATAAGAAAAATCATAGATTATATATATATTAGAGTGGCCCTTATTATAATGGCGAAAAATTTACTTAACAATTTTTAAGCTCACACCCCTTAATTTTTTTCCTTTTACCATAATATGAAAGTATTCCAAATATTTCTTCAATATATAAAGATTAACCCGTGCCGCATCGAGCTTGATTATATGATTATAGAAAAATATAGGAGTAAAAACGAAAAATTAAATATTTTTTGAAATGTGCATTTATTATTCATATTAAAAATGTCTTGATTTTGTTAAGAATTTTAATAATACGCATTTAATACAGTTAACAATACAATTTTAATCATTTAACATTTTTTAACAATATATTTAGTCAAATTTTCATTTCAGAGTAGCCTTCTTGCAGTCCGGATACTGCTTCCTGTGGTCTTCGACACACTGAAGAAGAAATTGCTTTTGCTCTTCATCTACAGTTAATAATCCATTAAAATCTTGCATCAATTTCACCCCTCTTTCGGCTGTATTATTAACAACTCTGAGATTTTGGAATATTTCTTGTGATTTTAAATAAGAATCGTCCCTATCCCAAAGATCTGGATTGATATTCAGAAAGCTAATGTCTATATTCAATTTCTTTAACAAATTTAAATTTTTCTGAGAAGTGAAGTCTTCTATTGCTTTTTCTAAAAAAAATAAAACCAATAACTAATTGTACGATATCATATCTAAATTCTGAACAACTTAATGTGTAAATATAAATTAGAAAATCTTGTTAAAAATTTGATAAATGAAAAAAAATCATTATCATTATAAAATCAAAGAATACTGTCTAATAAAAATTATTCTTAGTAAATAAAATATATAGTGTTAAAATTAAAATCTTACCTAGAAGAAAGGAAACTTCATTAGGCTGAATAATACATTTTCTTTCAGTATGAAGATTTTCCCGTTTCTAATTTTCTATGATGCGCTTTTTAGATGCAATATTAACATTTTTATCAAAAAACGCTAAAATGCTTGACTCTTCATTTAAGTGACACAGATGATTACAAAACTTCTTCAAAGAAATTGATGAAATGCCCTGATCTTTGTTTTCATATTTCTTGAACTTTTTTAAAAACATTAAATCATTAAGTGGAGCACCAATTGCGGATGAACTCTCTAACCATGATTTAACATACACTGTCACAAGAAACAAACAAATGTTCTTCAGACCATTTAGTTCAGACATTTTTAAAGACAATTGCTGCCTGAATAAAAATATTTTAAAGGAGTAAATGGCCTTTGCCATCCATCTAGCATGATGTAAAGCCCCTGGTGGTCTGATTTTGATAGTCGAGTCTGAGTTCCTTCCAATAAAGACTATGCATAATTCAGCGAGCTCTCGATAATCGTTCTTCAAATTTTTATTTTTTAGCGCATTAGAAAGATAATTCACATTACTCAGTATTTCGCTCTCACTACATATTGCGTTCAAGTGTTTATATCCGTCCATATAATTTTCTTTTTCCAAATTATTCCATTTTTCTCTGATTTTTTTAAAGAAAGCTACATCTGGACTAAAAGTCACCTCGCTTAACTCATATTCGAAAACACTTCGTAGCACTAATTCATATATGTGATGCCTACATGGAAAATATGTCATCTCTCGATCTGTATACAGCTCTAGAAATGTAATAGCACCGTTGATACGCCCCGTGTTCGAACTAGTTGTGTCAGAACAGAGAATTAGAGCTTTATCTTCCAATCCCCAATCTTTTAAAACATTCCAGAGAGCCATAGCTTGCTCCTTCCCTGAAGAATTTTCTCTAATTTTGGCACTCCCAGCAATTTTTCTTCATCTTTATATGTAATAATACTAGGCAGTCTTTCACTTTTTAAATCTCTCACATTTAAAGCAGGTAGCAATTTACTATCCCAATGAACGCATGCGAAACTAGGTTCATTTTCTTTAAATAATTCTTTAATCCTAGTAGCTTTCATCTTACGAAAATCTTCCCGATATCTTTGGATCGTATTTCGATTAATTGCCAGTTCATCTGTATTGTGTCCTAAAGACTCAGCTACGGCTTCGAGAATAAAAACGGCACTTCTCTGACTAATGTGGAATCGATCGAGTACAGCCATTATTTTTGGAGTTAAGAAACATTTCCTCCCACGTACAATTCCCATTCTTAATTCTATCAGCGCATTTATGTTTTCCTCAAGAGACGACTGGACAATGTTTGATGAAGGCCCAGGTTGATCAGAAATATCTTTGGTACCTGACGATTCTTCCGATGAATCCATGAAAGTGTCATCGATCTCCGAACTATGATGAGCCTTAGCCCGTCTGTTTTCTTGTTCTATGACTCTCAATAATACACTTTCTTCACGCTTTTCTAGCTTCATATCGATTCCCATTAGACATCCTCTCCGTCCTGGTTCTCTTTGACTCAATAAAAATTTTCTGTCTTCTTCAATTTTCATGATTTCCAAGGCATTAGTGTGAGCAATATCAAATAAATTATTTAAATCTGATATAAAGTTACGTTCATTTTCTTCTTGCGTTTCTGACCTACGGCAGGCACTTTTTTGAAGATTGCGCCAATAATTGTACATCTTCATGATCTTTTCTACACAGTGAGGTATCGCTTGCTTGTTGGAATCCTTGCTTTCTCCCAGAAAATGAGGCATTCGCGCACTACCAAGTTGGCACTTTCCCTTATGGATAATTTAACTTCATATAAATTATAAAATAGCATCGATAATACTTGCCGATTAGATGGAAGTTCGTATCCGGTAATTTGGTGACGTTCACTACCAATTAAATAAATATTTCGATCACCACTTCTCAAATTCGAAGCCATAATTGCACTAATAGTTGATCCAAACAGCGACTAAAGTAGACTCAGAACAAGACACTGGCGTAGGAAGGAGCGAGACATGAACGAACAAGCCGCTGCTTGCACCCACACGCTGCCTACTTCTATCCCGATGCGGCACGTGTTCCCGACGTTTGATTTGAACAAATGAGGCCTCTAATTGTTAGAACAAAAGGAACAAAAATGGAGGGTGTGCGATTTGAAATTAGAACTTCAAAAAATAAGGGCCACCCTAATATATATATATTTACCAGACACGTAGGCGATGATTTTTCGGCAAGAATTAAGATCAAAATGCGTTCTATATTTTTTCTTACGAAGCATTATAAATATTATTAGATATGTCATTTTTTGCATATTAATCCTTGACATAGAGCACTTATTACTAAAAATTGAGATAAGATGTTTAATTTTCGTTCCTGGAAACCTGATCGCACCATTCATATTGAAAACTATACCAATTGTATTTAATAATATAATGATAAGAATGAAAACTTTTTCAAGGCAATAAAAGTTGCGTCTTTTCAAAACGTCAGCGGAGTATCTCTGCGAATAGTTTTCATCTTTGGAACAATGTATGAACCACATTCTGTGTTAGAACTGCGACTAGAAAAGGATTAACCTGGAAGGAGTTGGGATTAATGGACTCTTCCGCATGCTCCGAGGGTCCGTTGTCCCTGCAGTCCGTCTGGTAGGGAGGAGGCAGCAGGTGCTCCTCTTTCTCCTAATTATGAGTAATTGTTTTAATGTTCAAGGGTAATAATGACTCTATACATAATAAAGTCGACAAACTGTTCGAAGTTATAAAATTCTAATAACCCTTCAATAATACTGTATCAAATTTAATACATAAAACACATATCACATTTAATACATATTTTCATGTTAATAATGAATAGTGAGTAATGAGTTTTGTCCACACGCTGCATCAGATTAAAAACATCATAACAGACCGGATAATAATCATTCGTTCCATTTTTCACGGATAGCACATGTCCTATTGATAAGTCTGTGGTAGTCAGATATTCCTGATACATAATTCCTAATACACCTATTCAAATATTTACACAGCTTTTGGCATTTAAAAGGAGTTTTGAATCTTTGATTGTTTCAGCAATTGCTTCTGCAGGTTTTTGTCATTTGATATTACTTTTAAAATACTGTTTATTGTTTAATAAAACAGAAATAGTGATTTGAAACGTTCATTAAATTTTATTTAAGAATATCACAATTCTATTCTAATTTTTTCTGAAAAGTGAATGATATTAAACCTGTTCAATATTATGACAATATGCCAGCTATTTAGTTATGTTAAAACAACTGTGAAAATAGTAAATCCAAACATATAAATGTTAAGCTGAAATTTATTCAAAGTATTGTAATCAAAAATGAATTGGAATTGAAGTATGAAAACAGTAAGACCAACCTAGCTGTTTTTTTTACGAAACCGAAATCAAAATGCAATTTTTTGCAATGTGTAAGGAATACTTTTACTACTTTATAGTCACGTAGAAATCGGTGGGGTCGTTTGTTGGCAACAATTAAGTATTTTGAAATAATCCTGGCTGTGAGAGGTATTACGTCACAGCCAGTGTATAGAATCTCTTCTTGGTTTTACTGTGGTACTTTCTACTGTACTGTGCTCTGCTATACTGTATTGTTTAAATTCCAACCAAGTTATGTAATCAGACAGCTTGTGTAGCTGTGATAAGATTTTATTTCTTAGTGGATAAGTCGTCTTACTTATCTTCTTTCCTAATTTAATTATGTCTTTCAGTAAAGAAATATTTGAAAGTTCGAACTTCTCCTATTTTAACGGCACTCAAAAATTATTACAATAAAATTAAACTCTGACATCTGGAAATGCAATTAACTTGAAATCGCGAAATTTACGGAAACATTTCTGACTTCAGAATTCCGTAAATCTACCCAAGAACCAACCACACTTCCTAAAGATTGTTGGTTCACACTTAAAAAAGTTTGTAATTTATTATTCATTCTTGGTCTTTACTTTTGGAATGCATATTGTTTTTTAACTTTTTCAATGGGCCTTCTGATAAAAAAAAATCGTTCAAAAACTTTAAGACCAGTAAATGTTCAGATTATTTATATCTAGACTCAAAAGATAGAAAATATATTTTAATACCATTGTTTAGCTTAAAAGAGAATAGAAAAACCAATAAAATTACTTTTGAGCCTTTTATTATAAAAAAATAACTTTACAAAAAAGGCTATTTCTCTGGGTAAAAACTTTAAGACTGTGAAAATAAAAGCAATATAATAATGCAGAAACAAATTCTCAATAATATTTTAGACACATAATTAATAATAATGTCTTCAAATATCCAAATTTATTTTAATTTTCGATTCTTTTCCAGTATTGCTTTGTACCATTTATATTCAATAGTGGATAACATTTCTGCAGCTGAGGATAGCTGCGACCCATTTTTATAAACATATCCTGTCGGTTCACTCCACTTGTTCTGAATATTAATGGAACCTTCAGTATTATTAGTGTGAAACAAAATGATGTGAAAACGCCGTCACTAGACAAACATGCCAAGTCATGTAATAATGAACTGTAAGTTGTTTCGTGCTGTACTGTGATGCCGAGGATGTTTTGCTTCAAGTAGATACGCGATAGAGTACAAAAGTGAATTGGCGCTGTCCATTTAATCCGTGAACACGAATTGACTCCATGATAAATCAATTTGATTTTCATTTTTCTGCACAGCCTGTGCCAAAGTAAGCGACAAATCTGTTTCTTAAAATACTATATACTGCAATTGGAGAGAATGCGGAATATTTTAAGCAGACGTTTTCATAGAAACACTATTAGCTCAATAACGTTCAGCAACTGGCGATCCTCTTCAGAATGGAAAGTCTCCAAATTAAAATATTACATGTAGACGATCTCTCTCCAGATTTAAAGTTTTCATAGCCATCTGATCGCTTTTTGCATTATTTGTATTAAATGTGATTTAATTTAATTTTGCAGTTTAAATAAGCACGAAATATGTTTTATTAACTTAAAATTTGAAGGTAGGTTTCAAAATCAATAATCCAAATACATTACAATGGATTTTCTAGAGAGGATTTTCTTTTCTTTTTTTAAAATGCATGAGAGTCGGGTGCACTTTGTATAAATTTCTGAGACACTCGTTAACAGCAAAGCAAATGAGTACAGGTATTGACCGAGCGAAGCGAGGTCTACTTATGGACACAACCATTCAGCGATTTGTATTTCTTTAAATTTGTTTGTTAAGCCAAACGCGTTGTTGCAATTCCTTCGAATTCGGCATAAATGTTTCTTGAAGCAATAGAAAACGATCATTAATTTATATTTTCAGCGTTGTCCTACGTTCCTCCCATTGGGGTCTCAGGAAGGAATTCGATTCACACGCCAAAACGGCACAAAAAACGTTGTATGGGAGATCTAGATATCTCGGTAACTACATACGTTAAAAACATAACTAATGCAATTAATATAACTAATGCAATAACTATTTTAGAGATAAAGGATAACAACAGAAAATACAAAAAATTTGAAAATCGGTAAACTGTCACGCGAGTAAAGTAGTCCAACGCCTTTAACATCAACGGCTGTTTGAAAAAGACAGCCTCCAGTCAATTGTTTTAAAATTCTTTCCTACATGGATGCAGGTTTACTGATTTCGACGTTTTCGCGAGTTTAGCGCCATTAAATCGCTTGCATTATTTTGTTAAAGGCGAAACGTGTAATTGTAATTTTGTAAATACTGATAAAAACAAACATTTATATGTAATTTTATTAATACGATTAAGGAAAACATATAATGGTAATTTTTTTAACAACGATGAAACAGATATTTCACTGCCACTTTGGTAATACTGATGAAAGCAAACAAATATATAAATGAATTTTAGATTTTATTATTGGCGGGTATGAGGTCTATTGTTAAAAGAATCAGTATTAAATGTTTAATTCAGAAATGAAACAGAAGTAAAACATTGTATTTTGAATACTTGGTGAACTTATAAAAATCTGCTAATCGAAATGAGAAACCTTATTTATGTTTCCGAGACCGCATGATTTGAGGAAAAAATAATTATTTCTCTCATTGTTTTCGTCTTCTATCAATCACCCTTTGTAACAAAAAATACAGAAATGTATACTTGCCAGCTGGACATAAATTTTGTATTTTTCTCCTGGTCTTATGATGTGTAAGTCGTCGAATTCGATGGGAACATATGATGAATGTATACCAACAAACACTTGAGGCTCATCTGTCAGTGCTATGTTCATTTGGTCCAGCAAAATCTTCAAAAAGACATCCCCTTCTTTCATGTCGAAATCTATCATAAAAGTAAAGAGTCAGATGCTGCAACTGAAATAAATTATGGACGTAAATTCAATATCGTATTCCTGGCGTTATGGGATGCAAATCCACTTAAGTATTCTAAAGACAATTTGGAGAATGGATGCCAATAAACACTTGAGGCACATGTAGGGGATAAAATAATTCTATGTTGCTTTGTTCTAGAAGGTATCAGTCAACCCACTCTCCCTCTTCTACCCTGAATTCTATCAAAAAGTACTCGATTATATACTTACAGAATAACGAAATATATTTTGGAATATAAGTAAGAAAAGCAAGTTCATCGGGATGAAGACTGAACATTAAGTATTTATTTTCTGTCACTTGAACGTCTTATCAATACAAAACGATGATTTTTCTTTCCACAAAGAAAACAGATTTACGCGTTTTCTTCATTACACAGCATAATGAATTTTGTCATTGATTTTTGACATAATAGTAGAAAGAAAATATTAATTATGTGTGTGCATAACTTACATTTTATAACTTATAAAGGTTATTTCATACCTTTAATAATACGAAAATGGAGGAAACTGGCTTTTAACACATGGTTAATTTTTGACATTTTTAGATAATTCTTTCACACTCATATCTAATAAAAAATGGTCCTCCATTGGCAATTATTGGATTATTAGAATTTCACAAACATAACTATACTTACAATATTTTCGTAAATATCCTTGAAGTAATTTTGGAAAAATCCTGAATAGATGCCGTAAATGTTTTTTAGTTCAGCTTTGGAATTTATTTGCATTCTAATGGACTTTTGAGTAACAGGTGGCCTTTTTAATTAAATATACGATTATATTGTTGTAACTGTCACACTTGCAATCATTAATTTTTTACAAATTATCGAGTTGGTTCAACGTCATTTATCTGGACTTTGTAATATTGGACGACAGCTAAATTCTTCAGAAGGAAATGATCAAATTTACGGAATTTCGAGGATTTTGACCTTGTTCTGACCTTCCTTTATCCGCCTTGTATATGTCCCTGATACCTGATCCTCAGTGAAAATATTTCATGTTCTTGTATTGAAACAAATCTGTTTGCGTCTTTTAAATGAAAAACTAATCAGCAAGATATTCTCTGGGTCACGAAATGTTGCTAAGCTCAATCAGTCTCAAAATCAATAATTAGTATTGTAGCAGCAAGGTAGCATCAGTATTAAGCTATCGGGTACAACATCACGTCTTATAAACGAGTGTAAATTTTAGCAACATCCATCGGAAGTTCATTCGTACTATCTTCTATTTAATCCTCCGCATACAGCTCCCGCGAATACGAAATCGGTCTCCAAATACGGGTCGCGAGAAAACAGCGTGCGTAAGTTTATTTTCAATACGGTCATTATTTCACATTTTATTTTGCATCTAGATGGCGCTACCAGTCTATTTCGTTGTCATTCGGGTCATTCATGGGCTCGCATTTTGTGTGAAGAATATCAAGCTGGAGTATGTTTAGAGCCACGCTTCATTGTTTATCACACTAAAAAAAATTGTATATTAGCTGTATTTCTAAAGATCAATAGCATATATTAAAATCAGCAGGTATAAAATGGTTAACAAAAATGTGTCGCTGCCTCCTGAACTATAAGGCAAAATTGTTTCTTTCTTTTTTTAAAAAATTTGTTATATCTATTATTTGTTTAAATGTAAAATTTATTTAGATATGTTGAAAACAAATTAGTTAGAATGCACATTTATCTAATTTAAAAATATCCTGTGCATTATTATATTTTTATTCCTTGCACGTTGAAATCGGGTGAGCCGCATTGTATGTATTTTAAAATTTAAAAATAATTAATAAAATACCTTCATTGTATTAAACTTTGTATAAAAATATGAACAGCAATATGTAGGAAATAGGAAACAAAAAACAAAAAGAAAATGCCCCGTATTTCCCCAGATAGCAAAGAAAGCTTGTATAAAAGGTTTCGGAAACCTTGTCGTCTGCAAGGGTAAAGGGCTGTCACAAAGGTTTCCATGACAAGGGTTGAACAATTCGGCAAGTTAGCGGAAAGGTTCGCTAGTCAACAAGAAACAAGGTTTTCTGTAAGGTTTTATTACAAGCTTGTTTCAGGCTCCCCACAAGCTTCCTTCAGGCCTTTCAAAAGACAAAATAGGATCCCCCTTTCCCCTCCGAAACCGTACTCCTACAGAGGGGTCCTACGTCATCTTCGTCCAATTTTGAGTTATCTGGAATGTCAACTAATTAGATCAATTAGGAATCTTAATTAACAGAAGCTTAATCATTACTTTCATTTTTAATTTGATTAATCTAATTTTTAACTGAAATTACTTGTACGATTTCGTTGCAGATTGTGACAAAATTCCAAACTCTCCGAGCTCGGGATCGAACCCGCGTTCATAGAGTTGCTAGGCAACCGCAATAACCACTACCCCGGACGGGGTTACACACGATTGGACAGGTGGTTCATAGAAAGCACTCATACGTCAATTTTGTATGAATGGTTTTCGAAACGGTTTGCGCGGATATGCTTCCACTGATAGCCTATGGAAAGGGAAATTTCAACATTTCCGCCACCTTCTTTGCTATCAGTGTCAGGACCGGAATATATTGAAATCAACCCGTACGCGGGGTGTTATAAAAATACTAGAAGAAATCGGTGTTTTACTCTTTTATATCGCGCACACATGGGAAATGAGTAATTTAAAAGTTATTTAAGCAGAAAATGTTTTGCATTTTCTGATTCAAGGATATTGTTAATATTTCTTAAAAGAAGGAACACATCATCATTTTTAACGACAAACACATTATTAGTAATTTATAAAAACTCTTTTTGGCGGCAGCTAAAGAATTCATTATCTTTCCATCGACTGATGTTTCATATCTGGACTTTCATAATTTAAAACGGCTCGTCATCCCATGCTTTGTTTTCGCCATTTTTTTGCATAAAAGAAAAGAAGTTAATGCATTGATACAGATTCGAGACAATTGTAAACTGAGGTTTCAGAATTTTTAATTAAACTTCGAAATTTCTCGGACTTGAACGAAAAACTGACATTCGCTTATTTGAAGATAACGAAGGTAATTCATAAAACTTATTTCCAAATGTGAGACTAATATCTGAAATTCTGAAAAAAAAATTGCTTACAATGTTAGCTAAACTCTTCTTAGGGCAACAGACGAATGCATTTGAGGCATATTTGTTTCTTTCATGAATTCACACTGACGAATGCGCGAAGAAACCGGAAAAATCAAACGAAATGTTTTGAGGGCAACCCAAAAGGAAACTCACCAAAGAAATGTTTTTTAATGGACTTACCTAAATTCATAGTTTTCAGTTTCGATTTGCTTCGATACAGATGCAGATTTTCCGAGTAACATTTTAAGACATATTCGTAATTAAAAATGAATGTCCTTGCTTTAGAAGTGTATCTGAAAGAAAGTAGAAGAAAGAAAATCACAGATCCTTAAGAAAGATTATTGGGCTTAAGCAAGCTTTAGTTATAAGTATTTCAAACATTCAGCAAAATCATAAGAATATGCAGAAATAATCAATTAAAATTTACATTAGCCAGTCTGTTTAGTCCGCCTCTGTTTCTTTAGAAAATGTGCCTGTTATAATATTTGGCTGAAAAAATATATATTTAGATATCAAAATGAAAAAAAGTGAGATATGAGGATCATAAATAAACAATAAGCCTAAAGCTGATGTGAAACACCGAAGCACGTACTGTGTGAGGATCAAAGAAGAAAATATCAGGAAGGAATAGGGCGTCAGGTGAACCTCGTGCTCGATTGACTAAGTAAATGGAGAACATTTAACAGCATTTGACGCCGAAATTAGCTATAACGCTTCCGGTGGAGAATGGAAAAACGCGCTGTAGTGTGAGCTGAGAGTGTGGGAACAAGGAAGGAGGAGCGTTGAGGGAAATCTTTCATCTCATTAAGGCGAGTATTTCAATCGAAATGACCTGGAAATTTTTCATGCGGTTTCTTTCTCTTACATGAAGATGCTCAACAGCTGTTCAATTCAAGTGGGATGTTCTGAATCACCCCAAACAACAAGGTCATTACACCTTGCGATCTCGATGTTTCTGTTAAACTGAGAAGAGTTTTGTTTATTTGAAGATAGTGTTTCTTGGAATAGGAGAGTGCGTTTGTCAACTTTGCTGTCCTCTGCCATTAATATTTGAAAAATAGCAAACAGAATTTCTTTTGTACAATAAACGTTCAGTTCTCCAGATCCGTTTGTCGATTGAACTGTCTGATTTAGTGAGCGTCCTATAAATCTATTTTATTGCTATATACTCTAAAATTCTATTAGAAAATATTATTGCATATACTAACATCTGTTACAAAATATGAAATGAACCAGGTTGGTCTAAAATTTAGCATTATTTGTGATTGTAAATAGAAAGTATTTCAAACCTAACGAGACAAAATATTTTAGATATTACATTTTTTTATTTCTATCAATAATATTACTGTCCTGACACTTTTCACCTCAAGAATAAATTGTTTTCAAAACCGCCTCTTTTATCCTTCTTCTTAAGTTCCATTGATGGAGAAATTATTTTTCTAATAGAGAAACATATATGAAATCAAATTATTTAATTTAAATTAGTTCAACTTATGAGGAGTCGATATTAAATACCCATAACTTTCAAAATGATATATTATTACTGAAGCAAATTGCAGCGAAGAAGATCCATACTCATAATTGAAGAACAGTTGAGCATCGTTGTAGCTATCATTCGATAAGTAACGCTGCATGATGAGGCTGGTGCGGTCGTCTTGCTTAGGAATCTGAAAACATAATGACATTAATGTTCTAATGGCACTCTAACAACTAATGGCATAATATAGTTATTTTTGAAAAAACAGTGTTCACATTTTGTCAGTTATTTCAGTTACCATACATAAGAGTGATGGAAAAATCTACTAGCAAGCATCCCTGCGCTATTAACCAGTGAAAACTAGACGTTAATTTTAGCGGGACAGAAGAGTGCTGCTCTTTGGAAAGTAAATTTATGCCATCTGGATATTATTAGATTACTGTAACTAAATGAAAAGCTGCAGGAAAGGAAATAAATACAATCAGTCTGGTAATTCATAATCTGTGTAATTTAATGTATGGTTTCCAATTTTGGCAGATTTAGTTTAGTTTTATTACATCGATGCTCCGTTTGGAAGCATCACGAGGTTCCCAAATTCTACAAAAATTAAAACGCAAGAAACTATTACTTATAAGGTGACACTTAAAGGGAAACAGAGTACAAACACTACAGGTAGGGAACTATTTACCAACTTGAAAAGATTAAAATCATACTTTTTTCCCTCAGTTTTTCCTTAAAAGAAAATATATAGTCGCCTTTATTTATATTTTGATGCCTTCTTCGGAGAGATTAGATTTATTTTTAGAGAAATAAACTTCCTTCCCTCCACCGTCATTCATTTCAAGTTTTCGCTTGAATTCCTCACCAAATTCAGTTCGAACTTATATTGAATGATGCTTTCCAATCTTATAATTACTAAAAGAATAGCCCAGATATCTCGGTAACGCTCTGACGTCACCAACAGTAAAGCCATAGCCTCGCGAGCCATAGCACTGCGAGACGTTAAACAGCGTTATTTCATTATTCGAGAGCCTAAATTTCAGTAATTTTGTATTTAAAAAAGTAATTGCCGTTCTAATTTCAAATTTAATAGCTCTAAAATAGTGAAATACAATTTTTTATGGATTTATATAAAATTTATCTCGCTATGATCAATAGTTCCCGGGAAATTTCAAATTATATTAATCATATATTTCAAATTAATTTCTGTTTTTCAATAGAAAGTAGTAAATTACGTCAGTGGTATATCGTGCGAGTGATATAGTTTGGACGCCACTATGCATCTCATTATTTATTGCAATCGTGATGATATCATTTAACAATATTTTTTGGCTACATTTGACAAGCAGAGAAGTGCTTTGCTTTGAAACTAGATTTTCTATCTATCTAGATTATATCTACTGGATTTTCTAGATTTTTTTTACACCAAGAGGTTTTTTGAATAAAAAAAATATGTAAATAAAAATATATATTTCCTGTCATAAAACATATGTTTATTTTAATTCTTTTCAATCAATGGTAAATATTTCTCTCGCATATATATCCATTTACACACGTCAAATTTGACGGGTAATTTTTCTAGTTTAAAAATGATCTGATGAATCCGCCACGTTTATCCTTCATATAATATATGAAAATTGTAATACAGTGTTCAACACTTGAAAGCGAGCAAACTGATGAATTGTCTTAGATTGTAATTTAATGTAAAGCATGGATTATTGTTATATCGTCAGATCACATCTGGAGATATAACGAATGAATAATAACCTTCATTAAGGGAGCCAAATTTGTGCCCATCATTACTAATCAGCCATTTTATCGAAATGTCTCATTTTTACACGTATTTGATCTAATAAATTGTGGTTTAATCTGTAAATGCAATTAAAATGGGGTGTTCCCATCCGAAAAAGTATACATAAGTGCGAAATTTGCAACAAAAATAATCCCTTCACCCTGAATGTTGCCACTCACTTTTAAGGATAATTTTATACAACTTTTTAGTTATTCTGTTTATCTACGCATACCATTTCGTCTGAAAATAGTTAACACTTTAATTTGCGTGCAAATTATTGTGGCTACAACTAACAATTGCTTTTTTTTAAAAAATGAAGGGTTTCAAAGAAAGAAAAGACTGGCGATAATATTGGCATAAGCTACTATATATGTATTTTAATATTCGTATAATTTAACACAAGTATTTTAATATTTAAAAATTTAATACATGTTTCCTGATACTGAAATTATTTAAAAGATATTTTTTGAAATTTTCGTAGGGAATAATTCATTTGATAGTAGTTTCTTATGTTATCCTCGAAAATCTCAATAATACGAAGTCCAAGCAAACACTTAGTAGAACTGGTAATTTTGTTTGATTATAGATTACTTTTATTGTTGCTTATCGGCCTAGTAGCACATTAGTACAACTATTTGGAATCACATGTTTTAAGAGAATTTCTTATATGAATATTAGCAACAGAGTCTTCTCCCGATTTTTGAAAGTATTCTTTGTTCCAAACCAGTTCACAGTATTCCATGCTTAATTGGTAACGTAGGGCACAAAGAAAGAAAAGAAAATTATTCACATTTTTTCCATTTATGAACTTGCATAGTGAATCGATTTTCAAATAAATATTAAAATACTCAAAAAGTATTGTTCATGATTCATTTTAAGAAGCAAAAACAGATTACCCTAGTTCATAAGTTTTAGTTCTTTTAACATAAAATATGTATCCACCTGTTTTATTTTAATCCTGTGGCTCTTTCTTCAGGTCAACAGTTTCGCTGCCGAAACGCAACAGTAGTGATGACTTAAGTCCAATCTTGATGTTTTTGACTCAATATAAATATGAAAACGAACGAGGTAAAATGTGCCATTTTTATTTTTATCAGCAATTGGGACTTGGCAGCAAAACTAAAAATAAATATTATTGAGGCTACTTTTATGCCTTAGAGCTACTGCGAACTGCATTGAAAAACCATTTAGACAGTGTTGTTGTAAATATAAAATGAAAACTTTGGAGTAAGCATCATTTGATATTTGAATTCAAAATTATTATTACGGTTTTAAATATGCATTTAAACATTTTCATCTTCTGATTCAATTCAAAATTCATGCTTTTTCACACCAACTAATAAAAATATGTTGATAATAAGAACTCATTTAGTGAATCAACTATGGAACGAAACCGAAATCACTGTTGCAAGCACATAAGGGATCAACTAAAAATGAAACTGAGCCCCTACCGTTAAATTCGTGGTACCTTTTCTGCAGTCACTTTCGTGTTTCCTACAAAACTCTTCCATATTTCTTGGTTTTTCGCACCGATCAGGTTCGTAGGAACAGAAATCCTTGAATGAAATGCTGAAAAAGAATCAAAGTAAAATCAGTTTAAAACGAATGCCACACTTTTGAAATTTTAAAGCTAACAGTGACAGAATTTATTTTTGAATTTTAATTCAACTGAATAATTTAGGAAAGGAATATTCAAGTTTTATTTTAATTTAAAAAATGTATAAACTCTGAACGAAATAAATTTTGAATCATATGCTGTTGGCTAGACGGAACGTTTCTTGCACTCTCTACTATTTGTGCCGATTAGATTCAGATTTAAATCGAATGCCATCCGAACCTTTCTTGGAGTATTTTCCCACAGAAGTGCAAGATAGTTATCAGCTATTGTCTACAGGGCATGCCTAATCAAATTCACCTTTGTCCTTGATTTTTAGAATGTGGTCGAAATAAATATAAAAACCGCTTTGTTTCAGTTTTGAGGATGCATAACTGAAAAAGAATGTTTTAAAATTTATTGTCATTTCGCTTTCTGCCGTTTCAGTGTAAATAAAAATGAATAAAACTTTTACAATGGGATAAAAACTCATTTATAAAAAAAACTCTTCGCTCAATTAATGTATTGTGTATCTGCTGTTTGTATGAAAATGTTTCTTAAGACACACTGTTACTGTAGCATTTTGTTTTCGAATGAAGATTGCATGTTGACGAAAAAGGAAATCTACAACTAACACAAAAATATTCCTTCTCAAAACTAGTTTAAAAAGTCCACAAGATGCAGCCAAGACTTGTCAGAGGGATTTATTGCTAACTAGCGGCCTTTGGGGGCCACCTGGAATATTAGACTTGTTTCATCTCAATTTAAACTCTTATGCATAACTTGATATTAAGGTATCCGACTACGTTCGGAGGCCTTTTTTTAAATAATGATATTTGAAGCAATATTTTTGTATTTTTATATGACATTTATGTTAAAACTTAATAAATCATAGAAAAAAGTTTAATGAATTAAATATATTTTTAAATATTTGGAAAAACTTTGATTTTTTTGCACTAAATTTGACCATTTTTCAAACACTCTCGTTCAAAAAGAAATAACCAGAATGATAAATCCTCTAGTGCATGCAATCCTTCAACTATTGGCTAGGTCCTGAAGCAAAAGTTTTGCAATATCTCTAAAAACATGTAAATTATAAGAGTTTTAGTGTGAAATCATGAATTTTTCAAGAATTTTGGCCTTTTTTTAAACCTTAAAAGCTACATAACTTTTTAATGGAGCATTATTTGACTTATATTTTGGTTCATTACTTAGACAATATAATAAATAATATGTATGCCAAATTTGAGACGGATATTTTAAGTTGAATTTTAGTTATCGTGTTTGAAAAATGAAAATTTTGCAAAAAATCACATTTCGAGAAAAATGACTTTAAAGTTTATGTTTTTAATTTACAATGAGAAGAAAAAAGAATTTTTCTTCAATACTCCCCAGTTTTGTAGGCTAGCCCTTAGTGTTTGCCAGCTTAGCACATTTTTAAAAATTTTCATATTGGAATTTTTTTTTTAGTCGTTTTCTTGAGCCTTATGTGTCATTATCGTTTTCTATCATTCAGCCGCCATCGATAGATTTGAATATTGTTTTTCAGTCAAATAACTTTATAATGCCTATTAGTTGATCTAGAGATACTTTTAGTGATTGATATTGATCACAAGTACAATTTATGTACTTTTCCTACGTTTATTATCAAAAATTACATCATTAACGGAGAATCAAGATACTGCAATGATTCAAAATTACCTAAATGTGCAACAATGTCATAGAAAACAAAGAAATTCACACTGAAAATCTTTCAAAATAATACCTGGTATATGTAAAATAGTATAAAACAAAAATAAACAATAAAATTTAAATATCTTATGTAAAAACAATGAAAAATGTTTCTTTATCGTATTATTTACCACTCCATTTTGAACTGTCAAGTTCTACTAAAATGTCTCTAATTTCACTTCTGATCATCATAGATGTAAAATAAAAACTGTTTTGAAAACTAAAAACAATAGGCTTTCAGATAAGACATTAAAAAAATTATGATTTTCGGTCAAAAATGGGTTTTCGAACGTATGCGGATACCTTAATGGAAGTCTGAACAAAGTCTTTCTGTACTTCAAAATGTGATCGAGGTTTGAGCCGTGTTTTTCACCTGTTCTGCTTCTTTTATAGATAAACTACTTAATGGAACCAAGCCGCGGAGGCCTAGTGGTAAGGTCTCGACCTCGGGACCGGAGGGTCCCAGGCTCGAAACACGCTTCCACTGAAGATCCGCCGTGTAGTGGCCAAACGCCCTCCCGTTGTTGTCGAGCAGAAGCTTCGAGAGGGCGGAGCCAGCTCAGGCGTCATTCTCGTCAGATGAACGTGGTTCAAAATTACGAGGTCCGTCCCAAAATATCCCTCGTGTTGCTTCAAAACGGGACGTTACTATAACAAACCCTAATGGAATAAAATAACATGACGGCATGCAAACGTAACTCTCCACGTCATCTAACATGTAATTAAACGTTGTCGAACGAAGTAACTTCACTTTCTTATATAAAGTGCGCTTATTTTAATTTACACAAATTTTTTTGCAGAACTTCTTGACAAAGCCCTTTAGATATTAAGTAATACATCCGATATGCTCAAAGATAATACCGGATATTATTCAATTTTCTTGTTGGCAAGCTTCAAATCACTTAACAGGTTCTCCGGCATCCTAATATAGTACAAGTATAATTCTCAGTATCGTTTGAATGTGGGAATCAATTGTGCATTTTAATTTAGAATAAGTAAAATTTCAGTTGCCGCATTCGACAACGTGTAGTTAGACGACATGCGCAATTACGTTTGCATGCAACTATGACGTCAAGCGACTTGACTCACACACGGGAAAGAGAACAAATGGCACTGCTAAATTCTTTACCACAGTTTGATGTTTAAAAATGCTTTGCTCAGAGATACATCGGCATCAAGTTATGCATAAGAGGCTTACATAAAATTAAATGCAACCAATATTCCGCAGAAACAAATGGTCGCTAATGTCGGCGGGTACTGATTATTGTTTTTCCTACGCTTTCATTTCATGCATTTTTTATGTTTTTTGAGTAATTGGTGCTTATTATTCATTATTTAGGTTCCATTCTAATTTAAATTATGTGAAACTTTATGAATATCTTATCTGAATATTAACATTGATTATTTTTCTTATGGGATATTTTCATATGCAAATTTTGATTGCACGACGTGACAGGTGTTCCACTGCGAGATGTCATTTTTGTTTTGTTCAACGAAACTAAAGCTTAGAAAAAAATAGGATTCGAACATTCCGAATTTTTTGGCGCATAACAGCTTTCAACCCATGTCCTAATTCATCACAGAGATTACAACATTAATCCGCTTGATCGCCTCCAAATTATTTCGACTTGAATCCATATTTAACAAACTTTGGTAAAAATTTCCTTTACAAAATTGAATGTTCTGTGAACGACAGCTTCCTAAACAGTTGTCAAAGGAGTGCGGTTTAACAGTAAAGAAGCGCAAAACCTGTGTACAATGTTAATACAGTTAATGATGCAACGTCTGTATGCAATATATGTACAAAAATATCAGAAAACAAAATGTTTAAAAATCTTGTTCAAATACATTTACAAAATAAAATAGATATTTGATTAGATATAAACTGAAAGCTTTTCAATGAAGTTAAATAAAAGTTTTATGAGGAAATCGTGGTTATTCATCTAACGTGTACAAACTTCCAGAAGGATTAGGTTATCATAGGACATAACGGGTTCACAAATAATGCAGGGTCGGAAACACATCTTCAAAAGATGAACTGCTGAAAGACTGCTATTAAGGCTAATGTAAGAAATATTGAGAAAAATTTATGTGACCCCAAGTCTTTGATTTATCCGTTCAAGGAGTTATCAGACTTTTCTGAAAACCACCATGTGAAATCTTTCCTAAATGCAAGGGAAATGAGTCGAACAGTAACTGAAGAAACAGTTAGGGATTTTTTAAATAAAAACTAAGAGATTCTTTCGACGAATTCAATGGCAAGCGTGACAGAGGTTAAAACTTCAGATTTTTGCACTTTCTGCAACCTCAAAGCATTTTTCTGAGTAATGGGCAGAATTAAGAATTATCTGCAAGTCTTTTAAAGTTTCCATTTATCGCCTGAGAATCGCACGAATATTGCATTTTTGATCCTGAATTGTTTGTAATTCTACTTGGACTTAATGTAATCTAAACTTTCCAGAAGCTTATACACGTTTAGTTGATTCAACTTTTATATGCTGAAGAATTCTCACGTGTTCCTGAAGCAGAGGGTGATTGCAGGGAGCTTGAACTCTTTAGCCACAGTATCTTCCGTAACGATGGTGGTGGGGTACTTGTAATAAACATTGAAGAATTCCACCGACTGGATTATCAGGAAAATTAGGCAGATAAGGAAAACAAAACTCTTGAAAGTTTTCCAAACAACTGTTTTTTTAATAGCACGTCTTCTACTGGTTTTCTCAAGAGCAGATTCTTCTTTCGCAATGGAAACTTTTCTCGACTTAGTGGCTGTTTCTTCAGTGTTTGATATTCTGATGCTTCCACCAACCTAAAAAAAATATTCAAAGTAAGTACAGACACATATATCTCTCCTCAAACTTCGGCATTTTATTAAAATCACTTTTGTTGAAATCTGGGATCTATGTTACGAAATAGTTTTATTTTTATTATTTTTTAAGCCTTCACTTTTCATAACTCTTAGGGACTTTAATTGAACAAAATTTTCAGTCGTCAAGAAAACTCAAATGGAAGAGATTCCAAGTTTAAGGAAAATAACTAGTTATTTTCAGATGGTTACATATTTTTGAATACTGAAGCAAGATTTATTTTAATTCTAGCTGCGTGGCCCGGCGTTGCACGGGCTGTCTCGAATAATGTGGAGAGAAGAAGTGAAGTCACTTGTCACATGCACAACATTTTCTCCTTAATGAATAAGGAGAAAAGAACGGGTCAAACATTCCGTCTGAGGAAACGCATCGAAATCGAGTTATTAAAAATTCGTTATTTTGTAAAATAAAAAATATATTGCCCTGGCGAAATGAATGGTATATCCGATTCCGCAATTAATTTTTTTGTCTGACTTTAGTACGGAGGGAAGGAAATAACTCGGCGTTGCTCGGGATTCATATTTTTCATATGCAATCATCCAGTTTACTTTTACAGATATCTCTAGTCTTTATTTCCTAGAAATATCTCCTTTCAATCCTACTTTATTGAATTATATCTTTCAAATCAAGTCTCTTTATTACCTTAAAACAGTATGATTTGAATTAAAACACGAGAGGTTTGGAAAAAGAAATTTTATTTTAAACTTCAAAACAATAAACCGTATAATTAATACAACTTCAAAATGAACAATTAAACTTTCAAAGTTTATAAATTAAAACATAGTACTAAAACAGAATGTGAGTTCAGCATTATTTTCATCTGACTCTTACTCTTCCAAAAACAAAAGCCGACTCCTCAACTCTTCATCCCGATAAAATGAAACAAATGTAACTACCATTTATTCGAACTGAAGTATATACGCACGAAGCAAGATGCACTGCCTACATGAATTCTCAAAGTAAAACCTCACGGAAAACAACAGTTTTAGTAAAAGGCCTATTTGAGCGATTTAATTTTCCCTTTTTCTTTGCATCAATTACCAAAACCCGCACACAACGCCATCCACATTTCATTGTTGAAATGGTTTGCGTCATTCCCTGGTGGAGAGAAGAAGTGACGTCGCGTGGCACATGCCTAACACCCTCTCCTAATTAAATAAAGAAAAAAGAGAGGTTCAAACATTCCACTCGCTAAAACGCGTCGGAATCGACTTATTTAAAAAATACAAAAAAAAATTGTAAAAAAAATATTCCGTGTCCTGGCGAAATGATCAGGGATTCCAAACCTTTATTCTCTCGCGTACCCCTTGATTGAATTTTATATTTTCGTGTACCTCCTATTGTCATACCCTCCCGCCCACTAACCATTCTTCTATGCAAAGCAGTCTTTACCAATAATGTTAAGGGTTTCGGTTTGCTTAAGAGTCAAATGCCTGGAAATAATAACTTTGTAACATTTCCTTTACTTAATTTTCTTTTTATTGCATTTTTACAATAGCATTTGTTACAATAGTAGTAAATGCCAAAAGAAATGAAATCAGAATTGTAATAATTTCGCATTAACTTATAAAGATCTCTAAAAATTACACTCCGTATAAAACAACTATTCAAGTGGCATACTTATTAAATATCAAAGATTCACTTTCAGGAACAAAATTCTCTAACTTTTTTAATTCCTTTTGTTTTCTTGTTTCGGCCGTTGACAACTTTAATTTCGCGTACCCCCAAATGGTCTTTTGCGTAACCCCAGGGGCACGCGTACCACGGGTTGGGAACCTCAGGTCTATCTAATTCTGGAATTGTTTTTGTCTGACTTTTGTATAAAAGGAAGGAAGGAAATAACCCGTCAAAAATCGGGATCGCTGCGTGGCCCGGCGTTGCACGGGCTATCTTAAATAATGCGTCCTTCTCTGGCGGAGAGAAGTGAGGTCACGTACACATGCCCAGCATTCTCTCCTAAATAAATAAGAAAAGAGCAGTTCAGCCGTGAAAGCGAGTTGAAATCTACGTATTTTAAAAAATTGCAATGAAATACTTATTTTGTTAAAAAACAAATTATACCCTTTCCTGGCGAAATGAGTGGTCTATCATATTCCGGGATTATTTTTTGTGTCACTTTAGTTTCGGAGGGATGGAAGTAAGACGGCATTTTTCGGGATCCATATATTTCTATTTGCCCGCCTTCAGTTTATTTTTCCACAAATATGTTGTCCTTTTCTTCCTAGATATATTTTCTTTGAATCCTATATTTTTGAATTAATACTTTCAAATCAAGCCTCTTCATTACATTATAACAGCATAGTTTGAATGAAATCAAGAGTCATTTTTTACTGTTTTTATTTTGTGTGATTATCACATGATTTTCGTTGTGGATACGGCGCCACGCCTTTTTGTTTGCGTTGTGAGATGGATGTTAAAACAGGGAACAATTTATAGTTAGGTTTTCTTATATTAACGTCCCGTTTTCCAGCAACGTGAGGGATATTTTAGGGCGGAACTAGTCATTTCGAACCGCGGTCGATTGATGAGGCCGACAGCCCAGCTGGTACCGCCTTTCAAAACTTCCGCACCACATCAACAATTGACCCAAGACGTTATATTTAATGTGCATCAGATCAACATTCACGGTGGATCTTAGGTGAAATCGAACCTAAAACCTTCTAGCTCTGCCGGTTAATAGGTTATCGGTCATTTTTGTACCGAATAATAATGTCTATGAATTAATTTTAAATAATAATGATTTAATTTTAAATAATGGTTTAATTTTAAATAATGGTTTAATTTTAAATAATAATGATTTAATTTTAAATAATAATGGTTTAATCTGTACTTATAAAAGGCAATGTATGTGTGTGCGTGCGTGCGATGTCCAGACGAATCTATTCCACTCACAGCCTTGAAATTTGGCACACAGGTAGTCTTATTGGTGACTCAATTTACCTCGAAGCCGGAATTTTAAAATTCAATATAGAAAATTTTTTATTTAATGTTTTGTGTTATTTTGGGTTATTTTTGGCACGTTTAGGCTGTAGTGTCTTTTCTAATGATAGTTGAAAAACAATGAATGCACCATCGGATTGAACAACCAATTTTCTTTCTAATGAAGCATGTTTTGAATTTCTAACGTAATTTACTGAATTTTGAGAAATTTTTAAATATTAGTTACTTTTATGGTAATTTTCGATAAAGATTTTTTCAAATTCTTGCATCTGACGTTCTAACAACTCTATAATTTTCATTCTTTTCTCAGCTTATAACTGGAATGTTTCTGTCGGATCCAAAACAAGAACGATTAAAATATCTTATTCCGTTTTTTTTTAAATTAATTTTTTCCTGATCAGTTCGAACAGTTTTTTTGCTAGCGAGATTTGACAGCAATTGTTTCTCCGGACGAAAGAGAATGCATTGTTGCGATTTCATTGGTTGGTGGTGACCTTCCTCGCAGGAGGTGACGTAATATGCTTTCTACAATCCGATTCCTTCCGGTGACGTCATTACATTCGCGTCATTGTCGAAAATCAATAATGTTTCTCTTTTGTTTTGATTTTGTTTTCAAAACTTTTTCGTGTCATTGTGGGTATTTTTCCCCCATTTCGTTTAAGTCCCGATTCCACGGGCAATGCCGTGCGCGTACTGCTAGTTTTACATAAAAATGCCATAATTCGATGCACAAACTGCGCTCGGAGTGCACTGTTCATAAGTTAAATCATGGGTTCCCAAACTTTTCTCTTTCGCGTACCCTTTTCATTATTATTTTTGTTTTCGCGTACCCTTTTCATTATTATTTTTGTTTTCGCGTA
>BGPR01003434.1:71778-137294 GCA_013235015.1 Araneus ventricosus
AGAAAATATACAAATAAATATGAATTATTGCTTTTAAACTGAACATGAAAACCGCAAAACGCCAGAACCTCAATTTAAGGGACTAAGTATCAAATTTATAGTACAAAGAATTCATGTTATAGTTCCATGCATCAAGTGT
This sequence comes from Araneus ventricosus, assembly GCA_013235015.1. Taxonomy (NCBI): domain Eukaryota; kingdom Metazoa; phylum Arthropoda; class Arachnida; order Araneae; family Araneidae; genus Araneus; species Araneus ventricosus. Next base: position 71,918 of record BGPR01003434.1, read on the forward strand.
AAAATATCAAATTTAAAGTGCAAAGTATTCGAATTATAGTTCCATGTATCAAGTAAATGCTATGTAAAATGGTGTGCAATTATGTATTTCCCTTCAAAAAATACTTACTTTTCCCTTGATATCGTGATACATGTGCGCCAAAATTTTGAGCAATCCGTCAGCTTTTACTTCTTCACGACTTGATCACATTTCATCGCCTACAGCAGCGTGGATGGCCAAATCCCCTTCCTTTGGAAGCTAAATAGACAGAAAAATTAAAATGAGTTGAAGGAAAGAAAAGAAACCCATCCCTGCAAAAGGAGGAAAACAGGACTAAAACTCAATTTACTGAATTTGATAGATGTTGATTTTCCCCACCAAACCCTCCATTCAAAAGTTATTTTGAAATTACGCATCTGCTCGTTGTTTGCGAATAATCAATTACTGAAATGTCGCGAAATGGCACCCATAAACATAATTTGCAATTGAATCGGGCGGATATGACATGTAATTTTCTCCATAAGCACCGCTTTTCCCAAGACTTTTCGAATCGATTGCTGTTTATTTGATACTCCTGATAAGAGATCATTAGTTCAACAACGGTCTCACGCTTTTGTGAAAATCAGAAAGCAACACACAATGAACAATATAGTGCAGCCCAGAACAATTAACCGATGTTTCCATTAAAATAGTGAGCTTTTCCAGATTTGAGTTGGAAACGAAAGAAAAGAAGGCACTTATTCAATTATTGTAAAGACCTTGATATGTATACAGCGTATTCATTTTTCCATGACTGAGACACGACATCGCACACATTTTCATGTATGTGTGGGGATAAATGCGTCGCGTGCTCTGCGTTAAATTAATATAAGTAAAGCCAAATATCACTTAATTTTTAAGCCTTTGTTTTCTTACGTCGTATCATTATTTAATTTATTTATTTATTCCTCGACGGCTTCAACTACGGACCCTAAATGGTGTACGTCTTTAAAAGCCGCCAGGGAAGATTCACAAAACATGTATATAACACATATGAAATACAAAATGTCGTCAGACTTACCACGTGCATGAAAAATGAATAAGAAAAATACTCGTAAAACTACGTATGAGCACTTCCAGAATATGCTTGAAAATATATAACGATGTGGCAGACAAGATTCAAAAACATGCATAACATATTCGTAACGTACATTCTACATAAAATATGCCACATAATTCAGCAGAATACACACAATAAAATATGATCATTTCAAAAATATACCTGAACATGTATGACATGGGGAAATATTCGGAACAGTCAGTGATACTCTATGATAATATCCTGGATTCAAATATTTAATTCAAAATCTTGCCGCCTTCGGCCCCAGCTGTTTTCCGTAATATTAAAAGCCCTTAGGGAAATGGTGAAAATTTGGCGAAACCGGTTCAGTTGTTGGGGCTGGGGGAATAAACACGATTTTCAGTCGATGGGTAACACGCCTCGAAAGGGTGCGACGTTAAAATAACTTAACTTCGTTCGGGTTATTAAAAACGTTTTCAATTATATTTTATGAATAAGTGATAACATTCCTCGTCGTGTTCTTTATTCAAAAGTCATGAGGAAAGGGAACCTGAAAATAAATCGTGACACCTTGCATTAACACCTGACGCAGAGATTACGTTTTCCAATCTGGACAACATGAACGTTCTTTTTTCCTTCCAGCATTTTTTTTTTTGTGTGTAGGGTATTGAAGGCTGTTCCAGAAAATATTTACAAACTTTAAATAAAAATTCTATAAACAATGAACTGTCTGACAATTTTTCACTTTATATACGATCAGTTCCCTTCATGGAATGAATTCTCAGCACCGAAACTTTGAGAATCTGCACTTCTCTAAAAATTCATATGTTTCAATTCAATGTTTTTATTGTTGTGAATAAAATTTAAAAAATCTCACTAAAACAGCAAATCTTTTATTCACGCGCTATTGTAATTGTTACGGTTGTGATAGCATAAATTGTTTACTTGGGAAATTAACTCCAAAGCAGAATTTTCACTTCAGTTTTCATTGCATTTCTGAAATATTTTCTCGCTCCTGCTTCAAAGTAATATTTTATAAAGCTTGGCAACAGATATTTGAATTCAGGTTTGTTTGTTTTTATTGTGTGTGAGGTGGACTGAAATGATTTTCTCCTTTCTTCGAGCATTTAATCGCATGCTTTCCTGCCATTTTAGAATTATGAGGCGTGAAAACGCTTTAAAATTTTTGTATATTGCATTATAGGTAATTTTTTATTAAAATTTTGGCTAGGCTTAAGAGTACAATACTGCCGCCAAACTTGAATTTCCTCAAATGATAACCAATCAAATTTGGTATTAGAAACTAGAAATTACAGCCTGAAACTAGGAATTCCAAAAAGGCAATAGTGTTCGGGAAAATTAACAAAGTTTTAAATTTTATTGTCTACCTCCTATACTCCCGTGTCTTTTAGATCTCTATGAATTTTTTGCCGCCTCACTTTCTGTACCCACTGGTTCACACGGGCGTCCAGCACGTTCGACTTCCGCGAACCTATTCAGCGTTAATCATTCTACCGATGAGTGATCGATGAATTGAGTGAAAGTTATTTGAAACTCAGTTTGTAAGTTTCGTTAGCTGCGATGCATCATGCAGAATTGTATAGCTGGCATTTTAAAATCTACGTCTTTAAATATTTTACTATCTGTCAAATACAATACAATACTAAGTTTTTTGTTTATCTTTCCTGAGTTATCGCTGCGACGGATAATTCTATGATTAATATAAAATACAAAAATGAAAACTAATTTAAACGGGCGAACCAGCTAGTCCCCGAAGGCGGCCAGTAATATAATAAATGCGAAAGTGTGTCTGTTTGTCCCGTTTTCACGGCTAAACTACAAAACCGATTTTTAAAAAAATTGGCGGGGAAATAGCTTGAAACTCAGGGACGAACATAGGATATGCGACGTCATCATAAATTTACCATTGACCCGACCGCAGAATCGCAATCAAACCGATGCGAGAAATGCGAGAAAATTGTCTTGTGGGTGTACGTGAATGCAATCCAATTAGCAGGATAAAAAAATAAAGCTTTTTATTTTACAAATATTCTAAGAAAATATATGTAGCACAAGTATTCAAACAGCACTCGTAAGAATTCACAACAGATATTACCAATAAATTTCAACACAGCGCTCAAAGATTTATCAGCTCCCCAGCTTGCTTGCTGATCAAAATCCAACTAACTCTTCTTGGCTTGAGAGCTTGATTTTATACTTTTTCAACAGGAAGTGACTTCATTACGTAGGAAGTGACGTATTCTCCAGAAAGTTCATGATGCCAGTAGAAATAGGTTGAAAGTTCGAGGTCCTTCTAGAAAATCCCTTTTGTCTCCAACTTCGCCGCCAAGTCACCAAATTTTTCGCCAAGTTTGTCGCCTAGATTACCATCTCAGGGAAATAACTTTATAGCTTTGTAACAATGCTTAATGATTTGTACAATAAACGGTGAACAGAGTTCTATTAAAATGTCTCGCTAACGTAAAATCTGCGTTTGCTCAGAAGAACATGTAGTGAGATTTATTGCATACTTTTCATGCTGCAGATTATCATCGTCTTTCAGTATCACCATCTACCCAACTCTTAATTTTGTCGCAAAAGCTGAAACAGAGTGAGCTGTTTCATACTTTGTAATTGTGTTTGAATTGCTGACTGAAGGATTATGGGTATTTATATTTAGTGAATAAAAACAGTCTAGATTGGAAAGCTTCGATTTATGGCATTAATTATTTGGTTTAACATCGCAAAAGCAAGGTAAGCCGTCGGAACGAAATTGGCATTTGTAATTTATATACAGAAACTGAATTTCATCAGTCTTTATATAGTTGTGGTGGATCCTGAATCAGACTTGAGTCTCTTCCATATAAACTCATGTCGTCATAGGAATATAAACTCGATCTGAAGACAGTTCTGGAATAGGAAGCAGATTCCGGGAAGAAAGGGCTTGCGTCAGGCAAGCTAGGACTTGCATAAATTGCTGGACTATCGGAAAAAAATCGGACTTTGACTGAAATCGTAATTATCGTAAGATTTTGATTCGACTGGAAATTTTATTAAGGCATTAGTCTGATAATAGGATTCACTGCACCATCATCGGAACTCTCCAAGTCTTGCTGCACTGATGCTTCTTGATCACTTATGCTGGAATATGAGAGGTGTTTTCCACTGGTACTTAGACCAACGTTCGAGTTTTTATCAGTATCGCTAATAAAACTAGTTGCATGATCAGTGTGCCATTGATTATTTTGTTGGGTGAAAATGCGGGGATGTTTTGTCAACATATGCGGATGTGGATCAAAACTTGTCGATATCCTATCTTCTTCCTTTAGATTCTGGGGAATTTCCTCTTTGATCTCTTTCTGTATTTTCAGGTTGCTGCTTTGCGCTGTTCGTAGCATCCACTTTATCAGAAACCGTCTGAACTGCTGCTTTGGGGGAACTCATGTCATCGTCTTGAATTTTGAGTAAATGTTTATTTTGCATTTTTGGCATCTGTTTATTCACTTCCCCCACGGTTTGCCGGATTGGCATTTCCATTGTTTCCGGCCTCTGCATTGTTCCGTATGTCTGCTGTCGTAGCTCTTCAGCTGCTTTTCTTAGTGACATTTCAACTTGCGTTGGCTTCCGACTCCTTATTGTGGATTGTGGTTGTGTTTTTATTGTGTCTTGTGTATTCGTATATGCTGTATTTCGAAGCGACATGCCCATCACATTTTGACTCTGCACTTTCACTCCCATTCGTTCTTGCGGTTCATTTAGTTGCAGCTCTCTCATTTCAATTATGTTTCGAAGAAAAACCTCCATCGCTTGTATAAGTTGCATCTCCACACCTTCTGATGGTTTCTGGCTCTCTGTCGTCGGCTGCTTTTTACTTTTCTCTTCCTGTTTCAAAGGCATTTTTGCAAATTCATCCGTGGTTCTGCCTCACCGCCTTTCGCCTGCTGCATTTCCATTAGCTTTTGAGTTAGCATCTGCATTAAATCTTGTTTCAATCCCTCCATCTCCATTGGAACCTGCCTATCTGTTGCCGATTTTATTTTCAATCCCATTGCTTGTTGGTGTAGTAGCTCCATTGCATTTTGTGTTTGAATTGGCCTTTTCACTTGTAAATTCACTGCATTCTGATTCTGCATTTCTACCATCTGTTGGAGCATCATGACCGTCAATTTTTGCTTCTGAGTCTCCATTTACGCTTCTTTCTGACTCTCTGCTGCCGGCTGCTTCCTCATTTCTTCGTCTTCGTGCCTCTGCATCACCACTAGTGGTTGGTATATTAACGCAAATGGATTCTATTATGGCGCTTTCACTTCTGCTTGCGTGGCGGCTTCTCCTGTCAAGTGTCCCGGCAAATCCAGCATCTGCTTGTATACCATCTCCGAAATCTTATCTGCTATTTGCTGTCTTCTTCGTTCCATTTCTTTCTTTTCTTCCATTTCTGTAGCTTCTTGTCTTGGAATTTTCGTAGTTTTTGCTCTCAGTAAGTCCATTTCTCGAAGAATATCTACGGCCTTAGGAATTTGCGTCGCCTTTGCCATCTGTTGAAGTTCTTCCACTTCCTGTTCTCGCATTTCGTTTGGTTACTGCATCGTCATTTTCTCGGGTTTCTGAATCGTCATCATTTATTTGGTTGCTGCATTATCATTTGCTGTGGTTCCCGAGTCATCATCATTTCGTGGGGTTCATGAATCGAATCATTTTTTGATTCTCCATTTCCATTACACTGAAATGAGATGGGGAAGTCATTCTTTGTTTCTCTGAGATATCGGAAGGATGTTGTTATCAATCTTCGGCTTCTGCAAAGTTTGTGTCTGGTTTTCTGTTACATTGGGCTCTTCTGATTTTGTTTGATGCAATTTCTGAGGATCTAATGAATATTTTCGTATTTTTTTGAGATCTTCAGGCGAAATAATAATCTTGAAATATCGATTCTGTTGATTTCGTTCATCGTCTTGCTTATTTTTAGTAGTTTCTCGAACACGACTCTGCACGTCATGAATCTGTCGCTGATTTTCTGCAATCCTGTGTCGCTGCACATTGTAGTTTTATAGTTCAAACTACTCAGATTTGCAGAAGAGGGACTAGATGCAGTATAACATTGCAATGGAGTAACTGCATCATCAACTGTCCCTTGCCGCAAATGTTGTGGTATTTCGGTGAGAAGTGGTTCTTTCTATAATTCGGTCGTGCTTCAGAACCCGGAGCATCTCTCATCACAACATATGGTTGCCGCGCTTGGATATGCTGATTTTGTGGCTGATCGTAAACATGCCCATTGACAGACTTTAACTGGCTGTCCGGCAAATTCTGATTTTGAACTGTCTGCAAATTGATATAAGTAAACGGTGGTTGTTCTTCATTTCTCGACACTGGGCTTGAAGCGTAATTCTGACGAAAGGCGTGAGGTGTATAATCTCGGATGTCTTGCCTTCTGTCGTTTCGATGGTATGCATGGTTATTGGTGTGTGAAGGAATAGGAAGAGGAAACGGTTGAAGAACGCTGTATCTTATACTACTCGCTGATCCCATTTGAGGTTGAGGATTTCTCCAATTCACATTCCTTCTTTTTGAATATGGATGACCGTTGCTCTTGGTATGAGGCATGAGCAGGTCTGTCCGCTGTATCCAGACTCTTCGAAAAAGGGTGAATTAATTCGCGTTTCAAAGAGGGAGCGTTTTCATAAGGAAGCCGTGCATGTTGCGAAATGTCTCTCTCAACATCACCCTTACTTGAGAGTCGAATACTTGGTGGAATGGTGTTGGTTGAATTTGGTCTGCCATCAGCTTGCTGGATAATCGTTTCTATGAGTACGAGTGAAATAAATGCCTGAAAAAAATAATATTTGTTTCAGTTCATTTATAAATGTATTAAGCATTCGTTTGAACGGTATTTCAAAAATCTTTTTATTAGGAATTTTCAAAACAGAGTGTCCATAATTAAAGTTCGCCTGCTCAGAAGGCCCTAGAGTTGGAACTAGGGCTCCAAACGAAACAAAATTTTACCAGGATAGTAGTCGGGAAAAAAATACGAATAAAAAAATGAAAAAATTAAGAAAAAAAACCCCAAATATTTAAAATTTTCCTTAATAGGTGGCGCTGCTCCCTTATCTATGGCGACTTTTAAAGGACTTTTTTTATTACCGAAACAAAATTGAATAGTGCATTTCAGTTTCTTTAACTTAACTAAAATCGCTACTGAAATTTAGTTTTACATACATCGTTTCTTCGTCCAAAAAATCATTCTTTTTTGGGGGGGTTTAAAAAGCGCAATTCTTATAATACGTACTAGTGAAATTTCGTTTCGAATGGAGCCATATAACCTCCTCTAGGGCTTACTGAATGGACGAACTTTAACCATGGACGCCCTGATCAGATGCAATTTGCATCAAATTTCCATGTAACATTTAAATACAGATTTATAAAGAAAAGGCGAACGTTTTGAGGATTAAAGAATTTTTTTTTTCTTTCAGAAAATTTTGCACTTTCAAAAGTTTTAATGAATATTTAGATAAGAAGCATTCACGATGGTGATGAAAAATAACGAGTGAATCCCAAGGATAATTTGAGAAAAACAAATTATTTCGAATTTCTAAATTCTGTTTTCGGAAAAGCAGCTTTGACGAAGACTTGTTGAACCAATTTTGAAGTGTTCACTTGTTTTCTGAAGTTAAAACATTAAATAAATCTAATAAACAGTTTTTTAAACAAGCTTTAATTAGTGTACTAGGAAGAACAATTTTTTCATTTTAATTATTTTCTAAAGTTCAGTCTTTAATTTGTAATTCGTTATAATAAATAGTAAGGAATCTTGAAAACAATTTTTTTTCGCAAATTCACTAGCAGATGAGGCTAAGATTCAAAACCAAGTGAAATTAATCGATTAATTAAGTTCCGAAAATTGCACACTTTAAATAAAGTGCGAAGTTAAGCTTAGAATTAGGAATTAGCTTTCTTTTTCTAGGAAAAGATTAACACAATGAGAGTTATTTTTTTTCTTTTTGTTGTAAGGAAATTTCACATATATATGTTTAAAAAATCTAAGCTTTCTGCCCGTCTTCGATTCTTGACGGACCACCCCGGAGGGATATACGAACAATATTAGGTTCAGTTGGTCTCTGTAACTGTTCATAATCGAATTTAAATTTTAACGAAATTGCACACGTCTGTAGTCAATGGGAAAGGCACCTGAAAAAAATTGTGGGTTAAACAATTGCACCATTATTTTAAGATATCTGCTGCAAATTCCATAGCTACAACTATGTGTTTTTATATGCCTGGAGAAGTTTCTTATGCAAATTTTAATGTAAATGCAATTAATGCCGTTCTGAAAAATTGTGTACCGAGAGTTTTTTACAATTTCTCTGCAATATGTTATTTTTTTTAAACGCTGCAAAGGGAGATTTTTGAAAAATCTTTATTTAGATGCAAGACATCCAAATCCTTTGGAAACGAAGTTCATTGTTATTCATATGCAAAGCTATAACAATATAATGCAATTCAACACGAAGATAGTAAGAATAGAAGACATTGCCTTGAAATAAAATATCGAAAGAAGAAAGAGATTGCCTTGAAATAAAATATCGAAAGAAGAAAGAGATTGCCTTGCGGAAATCGCAAGATTCAGCATCAAATCTAGACTCTCAACTTTTAATTGTAAAAATCGAATAGGCCCTAAAATGACATTTATTTATTTAGAAAGATAAACTAAAATTCTTCTGGATTCAAGTATTTTCAGGGAAAGTTAAATAAATAATTAAGAGGATGTTATGGCTTATACTTTATAAAATTGGGAATACCTATTAGTCGGACCTCTATTTAACGAAGTCGATAAATCCCGAAAAAAAGTTCGTTATATGGAAAATTCTTTAAATAGAGATACTCCTATTAAAATACTTTAAACTGCACAAAACAGATTTTAAATTCATAAACACTAAATATTATTTAAAAAAGTAATTAATCACACCTTTAATTTGTAAATTAACATCCATTTGTTTTATATATCCTACCCATCAAAAAGAAATCTGCAAGGAAAACAAGAATAAAACAAAACATTGTCCCAAAATACAGTGTATTTTAAATTTTTTAAAATAATTTTATATTAAAATTAATGAATTTTAGCATTTCATCATACGAAGTTTGTTGATCTGTATCATGATCATTTCCATCTTCATCATCTTCGTCTTCATCGCAATTCATTGCTGTATTGTTTTTATTTTTCACACCGTTTACTTCAAAACTTCCTCATCCACATCTTCATAGACACATGTTTTTAAACGTTTTGAAGAAGAATTCGATGGATCATAATTTTTTATCTTATCACGATTCTTTTTATGGTTGATAAGCTGTTTGGAGGAATACCAAATTTTAAAGCGATATCTTTTTTTTCGCGCCTTTTACCACCTCATGAAGAATTAAATTTTTTTCTTTGATGCTCAAGCACTTTCGCTTTGACATTTTCCAGCTTCAAGGTCATTGATCACCATAAAATGTGTTAAAAGAAAGAATTAGTTTGAAATGTTCAGAAATATTTTAGAAATAGGGAGAGAAAAAATATTGGATCACAAGAAAAAGTTCGTTAAATAGAGAATGCACTTCGCTATTTGGAAGTTATTTTACGAAAAAATTCGCAAAATGTTCTTGGTTCCAAGGAAAAGTTCGCAAAATGGAGAAATTCGTAAAATAGAGGTTCGTTAAATATAGGTCCGACTGTAATTTTAATTTTGTGCCAAGTTGATGGTAGAAATCAATTTTGATCAAATTTTACTTTTATCTGTTTTGTCTTAACTGTTTAAGTTTTAAATCAACACAGTTATCTAAGAATTAACACAAAATTTGTATATTTAATTAGTCTATCATGATATCTTTAACCATTTCTAGGACATATCTCCGTGACATCACCAAATAAAATTGGTGGAGATGGTTATTGATGTTATAAATAGAAAAATATCAAAATTTTGCTAGTTTACCAATTAATTAAGAAATAAAGGGTGTTGAAATCGCCTGCCAGAGATCATTCAGGGGAAACTGTGAGTAGTAAGAATAATTACCGTTTAATTTTAGGATATTGAAAATAATTTGCGGGAAATATTTCACCAAAAAGCATGGGAATTTCTAAGAAGTAAAAATAAACTTTTAATAAAACTAAATTTTGAGGCCAGGCGGAGGGCTCTATTACAATAATAATAATATTAAAGCTGCTGTAACCTATTATAATAATAATCTTAAGCATTTATTGTTTTAAGAAACAAATTAAAAAATTATATACATATAAATTTTCAACACAGTTAAAATGAATTAATAGAAAGATCTTGAATTGTGTTTCTCGTCTTCCAGGTATTACAATAGATTCTAAATTAGATGTATTCAATAGCAAATACTGGTAATTAGCTATAAGAATATTTTAGATATAAGGAACACAGTCGAAACTTTCATGAGGTGAAATTTTATGAAAAACGCTGGAACTCCATGCTGTTACGGAAACACTCAAGCTGTGAACAATGGCAGTGGTAAGTATTCTTATCACTTTTGAATTTAATTATCATTAAAAGATGGAATTTAATGTCTTTCTGGACTTTTTTTATTGCTCTACGAAGGGCCAAAATGGGGGTGAGAAAAATATTAAATCATATAGTTTTGAAAATTGGTACACGGTTCGTGAGGGATTTTGATAAACATAATAAAAGGACGAGCTCGCGGCACCATCTTGTATTTCATCTCCCCTTTTCAGTTTTCCTGAATATCTCGAAAACTATTCAGTTTTCAAATTATAATTGATTTAACAAATTAAAGAACGTAAAATTCTCTAAAATTCATATTTTTATTTTTCTTTCAGCTTTAAAATTTTCCCAAATATTGGATCTCAAATATTGCCGCCGTCTTGTATTTCATCCCCCTGTTTCAGATTTTCTTGAATATCTCGATAACTATTAAATAATCAAATAACATCTGATTGAACAAATTAAAGAGCGTACCATTCCCCACAAATAGATGCTTTCATTTTTCTTCAAGCTTTCATTTTGAGATAATTGGTCTCAAAGTGGATGAAATTGTAAAACATCTTGGTTGCTAGACCAGTCAACGAAGGGTTTGAAAGGAAAAAAAAACATTAAATCGTATAGATTTGAAAATTGGTATACTTGTTCGTGAGGGGCTTCTGATGAACATACTAAAAGTCCCCGGTGCTGGGGTATGAGCTCCCGCCGCCATCTTGGATTTCATCTCCCCTTTTTAGTTTTTCTTGAATATCTCAAAATCTATTCAGTTTTAAAATTACAATTGATTTAACAAATAAAGAGCGTAAAATTCCCTAAGAAAATGCTTTTAGTTTTCTTCTGGCTTCTTCTTGCTTTAGTTTTCGTCTAGCATAAATAGACTTAGAGATATTCAAGAAAAACTGAATAAATTGGATAGATCCAAGATGGCGAGGCGAGCTCACTCCCAGGACCAGGGACATTTAGTATGTTCATCAGGAGCCTTCCACGAAAAAGTGTGCCAATTTTCAAAACTATAGGATTTAATGTTTTTTTTCTTTTCAAATTATTCGTTGACTGGACTATCAGCTAAGAATTTTTACATATTCATGCAATTTCAGACCAATTATCAAAAAGAATGTTACAGCTTGAAGAAAAATCAAAGCATCCATTTGTAGGGAATTGTCCGGTCTTTAATTTGATAAATCTATTTAATTTGAAAACTTAATAGTTTCGAGAGATAGGAGGAAAACTAAACAAAGGGTAATGAAATCCAAGATGGTGCCGCGAGCTTACCCCCAGGACAGGGACTTTCTGCATGCTCATCAGAAGCACCTCTTGAACCTGTGTACGACTTTTCAAAACTATATGATTTCATGTTTTTTTCTAACCTTTCGTTGACTGGACTATTCCATTCGCAATGGCCACCGATCAGTAGAAGCCGATGCGCGTTTTCTCGTATCCTTATTTAAGTTTTTATTGAATATCTCAAAAACGCTTCAGATTTCTAATTACAATTGATTTAAATAATTAGAGGATAAGATTTCCCTACACAAAATACTTTTATTTCTTTTCTAGAGCCAATATTTTCGCAAATAATGGCTCTCAAAAAGTGGAGATTTCCAGTAATTTACGATCATCTAAATCACCGTAACGGCGCGTTACCTACCTGAAATTTTTTAAAAAGTGGTTTCCAACAATTATCGGACGCCCTGTATTTTACTGTCCATTGGCAAACATTTACAATGAAGTGTGATGAATTTCTGTTTTCAAACAGAGATACATGCTCCTGAAAGCGCTCCTACCTTTGAAATGGCCATTTCTATGTACATTATTTCGTTCCAAAATATACCATGTGTTGTTACTTACGACTGCATGCATAATATGTTGTTTTAAAAATCACGGAGAATCAAGACGAAAATATTCAATGGGTTCTTAAGTAGCTTTAAAGAGTCACCTTAAAGAATTAGATGATTTCGAACTGAAAACTTAAATGTCTCATGAATCCTTTATTAAATCTTGACTTTTGCTAGTCTGACCTGAATGCAAAATTTCAGTTAATGCTAAGTGCAAATATTTTCAGAATAAAAAGATTGAGATCAAATATTCAGTTTATAACTTTTTTACCACTATTTTAGTACAAAAACTTTATATTTATAATTTTAAAATTTTAACTCAACAACTTTCTAATCAAACATTTGTAGGCTTTTATATATAGCTTGGGTTTTTATATCCGAGTTGGTAAAAACAAAGTAGTTATCAAGCTTAATAAGGGCGAATTATGAAGCTTCAGAGTTACGAATGGGAAAATAATTGTTTAAAGATTGCATCATTATTATTAATGTCCGATATAAGAATACCGGTTATTGCAAACATATAAATATGTGACGTTACACTGAAACTTTATTTTTTAATATTTCACTTAAAATGCTGTTTGTAGCAGTGGCTTCTCCTCTGTTAGGGCTGCTGTCACTCCCCTGAAATTATTTTAATGTCTTGTATTTTCGTTTTTATTCTTATGTTCTTACTTTTTCACTTTGACAGTTCAATGATCAACGAAAATGGCAAAAAAGATATAAAAAATGTAAAAAGAAGAAATAAAATCAATCAGGACTTCAGAGAGATATAGACGAGAGCTGCAAACATATATGACTCCCCCTAAAAACAGTCAAAATTCACGCAGAATGTTGTTCTAATTGACTGGTTTCGAAGGAAAACCTATAAATATCTGAGTTTCTTGTACCTTATTGATTCCTGAAGAAATTATAAATTTATTCACAGATCAGCTTAAGGTTTCTGCCTTTCTTCGAAAGACGTTTTGGTTCGAATGTCACAAATTTTTTGTTATTATTTTACTTTAAAGTCCGTTTAGTTAGTTTTCTATAACTGGGTTTATTTTATTTCCACGATAAATAGAAACAGAGATTTAGAAATTTTTCTAAAACGAAATAGCTATAAATGGATCCGGAAGTTAGCTATTTTCCCTCGCTTTACTAAATACACCGCACTTTAAAATATAATTAAATTAACGTTTCACTTATTATAATTTATTGCTTAGTCTATCTGCATGTCACGTTAGTTTTAATAAGTTTTTGAGTTTCAACAAGCTTTTGTGAATAATTTTATCAAAATCCTTATTTGTCGAGGTAAAACTTCACATTTTGGAACATCGATAACTGTATTACTGTTTAACGATGGATTTTATATTCTTATAGTAGTATTTCATGAACTGGGAATAGTTTTTCACCATTATATTACATTGGAATAATATCTTAACCTAAATAACTAGAGAATCATTACTTCTAAGAGGCATTTTCTGGTAGGTTAAAAAAATGCTTGAAAAAATTACAGGTTGTCAAAAGAAAAAATGTGATAATTTTGCGAATAATGAAAGTATATCCTACAAATTTTTTGAATTTGAAAGGAAGGATGATTAATATATTTTTAATGAGAAACAAATTAAAACTTTAAACGCGTTTTCTGAAAAATTATTTAATAGTTACTTACGCAAAACATGATATCTCAAAAGATTATGAATAGATTTCTTTGAAACATTGAATACATGTTGCCTTAATTGTTATAAAGGCAATGAAGTAAAATATAGTTCTGAAATCAATAGGTTTTGATTTAGAGCTGCTTAATGTTATTTTTTGGTGTGTGCTTTTTATGAAGTAAAATTAATTTTGAAATCTGCAGGCTCAAGATACCCTAAACCTTTAACATTTCCTTGGAGAATGGAAAAAGGAATGTATATATACATAAATATATTTTGTTCCGAAGCAAGTAAACTAAACACAACAAATTATTGGACAAAACGATTGACAACAACTGGTTCCTTGCGCTATTTTGAGAATTGATGGAAGTAGGCCGTAAGGCACAGAAATAGTAGCACACCTTCCCAGACTGCACAACGAGGTTTTTCGCAGTGGCTCGGGGGCCACGAAATCATACCAATAAGAAGTTCTACCACAGGACTAGCGAAGCTGGCCCAACATAGTTCTCAAGGAGTTTAACCCCGTCGGCAAGACACCAGGGACACACTATGTCGAAACAATCACGTGCCCGTACTCATCATCCTAAGTGAAGATGACGGGCGTAGCCCATCGCGCATCCCGAAGGAGGCGGCTTAACCGTGCACCTTAGTGAAGTGAGCAAACACCCCACGGCGCCAAACATTTGAAACCTTATGCCGTGACCCGAATCAATGCTTATGGACATACAGCAAAAATGTCCTGACTCTCCGTCCAATCTCGCCTAGGACTGGCAAATTGAAATCCCGCACTAACGAACTTAGATCTAATGGGTTGAACCTGAGTCGGGCTCTCAGATCCCCTGTGAGTGGACATCTCACAATGTAGTGCTTCGCATCTCCCACTGCCCCGCAGGCGCAGCGATCATGATATCCAATGCCGAATCGGAATAAATGCGCCGGGAATCTGCCGTGCCCAGTGAACAGCTCCGCCATCTCACCCCAGAAATGACTCTTAAGAGACACCTTCGGGATGATTGACGACGTGAACCTGCCCTTGTTTGGCGTAAACTCCCAGTGGTCCTGCCACGCCTGAATCATGATGCTTTTGAGCTTACACTTGAACCTGCTGCTGGAGACAGGTAGATCGAGGCTGACTGATGGACTCTCAGCCGCCGCCTTTGCCTCACCGTCGGCTAATTCATTGCCGTGGTCACCGACGTGGGCCTTGATCCAGTGTAGAAATACGCGTCTTTCGGACTTTGCCCTCTTGAGAAGCCTTTTAACCTCTACAACCAACGGATCTGTGTTGGTTGGGTCAGTTGGGGCCAATTAGACGGGAGGGTGATTGTCTCTTTCCGTGCGCCTTGAGGAGGCAGAATAGATAGGGTGCAAAATCCTCAAAATAAAAAATGAATGTTTCGTATAGTCAGAAGTGGAGGTGGTGGTGGGGAGGGGAGGCTTCGCAGCATGCTGTACTGCCCATCAATGGTTTCGACTTGGGGAGAGAGAGAGAAATTCTTCGTATGTTTACGATTGCCGTTGGCTGCAGGGCCAATGGAGTACCTCTGTTAGCTAACCTCTGATGTTATCCATTTACGCTATATTGTCTCTTCTCTGTGGTTTCAACAACCAAAAGACTAGCGGAGACACCATAAGACCATGAACACCCCTTACTAGAATTTGAGTCCCGGATGATATTCTTTAATGAGGGGAGATAAAATCCACGGCGGCGCAAACTGTCCCCCACGGGACCGGGGACTTTTAATATCTTCATCAAAAGTCCCTCACGGACATGTGTACCAATTTTCAAAACTATATGATTGAATCTGTTTTTCACCTGTGTTTTGGGCCATCGTTGACTAGACTATTATAAACATTTAGGATGAGGTTTGTTTATGGAAAATAACGTCTGGAATATTTAACAAATTTCATCGCTGAATTTTTTTAAAGTCATCATTCGTTTCTTTGTTAAGCGCGTGAATTTTCAAGCAATTAATTTGCATTTATTTTACATTACTGCTAATTCCATTGATTATATAATTTAATATATGTACACTCTAGAGTTCTGATATAAACTTAAAACACCAATATGAACTATCTGTAAATCAATACAAAGATGACCAATTTTTTAATCCATAAGTAAAAATTTAATTTTGGAAGAGTATTACGTTCATTTTGAAACATATTCGATATTTTCTCCGAGTCGAGTTTTATCGATTTAGCAGAGTCAGGATTTTTTAGTCCGATTTGTTGGAAATTCAAATGAAATTGTTCAGTCACTGAATGAAAAGCATCTCATTGGTTAAATTTCATGACGTAGCCGAAGTTACGGCACTAGTCGAAGTTGATTGGTTGTTGCAATCTATATATATTGTTCATTTGTGTTTTTAAGCAAGCAGTCGAATGGATGGCTGTCAGTGAGTGTGTAAGCTGCAAGACAGCAGCATGTTTCTTTTTTTTAAGTAAACTGGATTAAAGCTATTTGTATTTTAAATTGCCTGGTATCTGCGTTATTATGCAATTTACACTCACGACATGCCAACAGTGGTTATGGGCCGTGCGATCCCGTACTCCTTTACGCCAGATGCAATATAAGCCGTACTGATGCAATATAAGCAGATCGGAAGATGAATATGCCGGCGGAGTCTTCTCCATTTGCATTCCCGAAGTTGGGTGGTTCTCATTATACCCCATGGAAGGAAGACATGAAGGTCGTGCTGATGGATCGTGGTTGTTGGTTCTTCATAATTGAGGAAGATAAGCCATGTCCTGAACAAGCTACTGAGAAAGAAAAATTCGAGTATGACTGGAGAAAGCAGAGATGTTACATTACAATTTACCAAGGCAATTCTTCCGTTCCAAATTTCTTCCGTTAATCCGACACACAACACATAGTAAAGAAGCATGGAACATTTTAAAATCAAATTTCGAACCAACTTCCAATGCCCGATTGGCAGTTCTTATTGATGAATTTTTCGAGCTCAAGTTTAATCCAGAAGAAGAAACCATTGGAATTTTTTGCAAGCGAGTCGATGAGAAGAAAACTCAAGTTAAAGAAGCGGGTTTTGAAATTCCTGAACTTTTAATCGCACTACAACTTATTAGAAGATTGCCAGCCGAGTATGATCATTTAGTTCAAACCCTCTACAGATTGAAGGATGAAGAATTTAACCATCGGGAAGTTGAAAAAGAACTTGCAAACGAAGCTGGAAGAATTCAACTGAAGCAGAAGGATTTGAACCTAGATTACACAGAGAATGCATACACCGTTGGATCATTTCGTCTGCAGGAAACTCGCAAGAAATCTTTTGAACGCAGTGGAGCAGTGTTGGACTCTTCAAGAAATCCTGGTCAATACAGGAAAATCAGTTACCCTAAACGAATGGGGCCGTTTTGTGACTTTTGTTCCCACAAAGGACACGATGCATCTAAATGTTATAAGAAGCGGAATAAAGAAAAGAAACAAGCTTTCGCATCGGAAACTTCGTTTTGTGGAACTAATCAAGCTTTTGGAGTATCTAAGGACTGGGATCAGTTCCTGATAGATACCGCAGCTGCTTCCCATTTTTGTTATGAACGTGACTGGTTCAAGAACTTTAAGGAACTAACAACGACAAAAGCCCGCCTTGCCGATACGAAGTCTACATGTGAAGTTGAAGGAATAGGTGATATCGACTTCATCGTTAAAGACATTAAAGGTAATGTTAAAATCACTTTAAAAGATGTATTTTATACTCCAAACATGAGGAGGAATCTAATTAGTGTAGCAAGAATGGACATAGCAGGACTTAAAATAACTTGGTCAAATAATGTTATGCGTATATGTCATTCGAATAATGAATATTTCTTTTCAGCTTTTCGGCAAGATATGCTTTATATAGTATCTGGCTATCCTTTACTAGACAGTGTAATGTATACTTGTGTAGATTTAAATTTAATCCATAAGAGATTATGCCATGTCAATATTCCTATTATTAAGGATATGTGCAAAAATAAATCGGTTAAAGGGTTGGAGAAAGTAAATATTAAAATAAATAATGAATCTTGTATAGCTTGTAATGTTGGTAAAGCAACAAGAACGTCTCTGAAAAAGAATTATGTGTACAAACGAGTAACAAAGTCTGTTTTGGACAAAGTCCACATGGATTTATGGGGACCTGCACCTGTTAATTCTTTGTGGGGTAGTAAATATTTCTTGACCATAATTGATTATTTTTCTAGAAAAATGGATGTATTTACTCTTAAAAGTAAAAGTGAAGTATTTTCAATTTTTAAAGAGTACTTATCTAGGGTACAACGCGAATTAGGAAGGAAACTTAAAAGTGTCAGGACCGACAACGGAATGGAGTTTTGTCACAAAGATTTTGAGACATTTTAAAGAAATTTGGGTATTAGAATTGAGAGAACATCTTTCTATACACCGGAATTAAATGGTATATCTGAAGGATTCAATAGGTCACCTATGGAAGCGATCAGAACTATGCTACAAGATAGTGGCTTACAACCAAGGTTTTGGGCGGAAGCACTTCATGCCTGTGTTCATACTAAAAATCGATGTAGTCATAAATTAACGGAGGGAAAAACGCCGATGGAAATATGGTCGGGACATAAACCCTCCATTAGATATTTTCATACATTTGGTTCACTAGCATACGTGTATGTACCAATAGTTAATAGAAATAAATTACAACCCAAAGCTAAAATTGAATAGTGGTAGGTTACGCTGTGAATAGAAAAGGATACAGGGTATGGATACCTAAAGAAAGGAAAGTCGTAGAAAGTATTCACGTTAAAATTGATGAAACGAAGAATGGCGTGAAAACTTTGTTTGGTTAAGTTAAACATTATGACTATGCTATATATAAATTGGATCAAAATTTAAATAACGATAGTGATTGCAGGACACAGGATGAAAAATCTAGTTCACCGAAAAAACCCTCATCGTTAGATATTTCAACTTGGATAAGATTAGAAAACTCTAGGAAAAAAAGTAAAAGGATAGATGTTTATTATTATCCTCCTAGTGAAGAACGACATAGATCCATAAATGATGTTAAATTTATTGTGAGAGAAACAAATTAGATTTTAACCCTAATCAGTTTAACTTTAAACCAACAACAACAAATACGCATTTTGAAGAAAAAAAGGAATGTGATAATGAAACTAGTTCAGATTCCGTAGATGAAGCAAGCTTTGTAAATAATATTTTTCAACACGACATATACATGACTGAAATCCCCAAAACATTTAAAGAAACTCAAATTTCTCCTGACAAAAAGAAATGGGACGAAGCTATGTCGGAGGAAATTAAATTAATGCAGAATAGAAAGGTTTGGGATCTTGTTGAACCAAAATCGAATATGAAAGTTTTAGGTTGCAGATGGGTATACAATATTAAACATGATGAGAAAAATAATGTAAAGAAATATAAATCGAGATTGGTAGCACAAGGGTTTAAGCAAAGACCGGGCGTTGATTTTACTGATGTATTTGCACCACTTGTAAATTTTGATATAATTAAATTTTTATTCATTTTATTAGTATGTATTTTAGGGTGGAACCATGCTCAGATAGATGTAAAGGGAGCATACTTGTATGGAAACCTGGATGTTCCCATTTACATGCAACAACCCGAAGGATTTGCAGTAAAAGGATGCGAACATTATGTTTGCAGGTTGCATAAGAGTATATATGGTCTTCACCAAAGTGGTAGACAATGGAACCTCGAATTGAGTGAAATTTTATTTGGACTTGGATTTCATCAAAATGAGTTGTGTAATGGTCTATATACTAAAAGTAATTGTATTTTATTGGTATATGTAGATGACATTGTCGTTTTCAGCAAATCGCAAAGTGATCTTGAAGATTCTATTCTTAATATAAAAATTAAATTGGAAATAACAGAGTTGGGACCAGTTAGATACCTACTTGGTGTAAATTTTGAGCGAATCTGGGATTCTGTGTATTTGCATCAGAATACATATATAAATAAACTTAAGACTAGATTCAAAAATTTGCCAAGAAGGCGAATTACGTTACCTTTGAAAGTAGGTTGTATTTTACTTGATAGAGTAAAAGAAAATGAGATAATAGAAACGAAACTTATGAGACAGATTCCGTATAAAACGCTAATCGGATGCCTATCGTTTATTGCGAATAGGTCCAGGCCAGATATTGCATTTGCTGTAAACACAATGTCACAATTTTGTAATGGATGTACGTATCATCATTGGTCTATTGTTGTTGATATTTTAAATTATGTGTTTAATACAATGTATTATAAAATAAATCTTTCGGATACTCATAATACTAGGTTAACTATGTATTCAGATTCTAGCTGGGGATGCAAGTTAAATGATAGACATTCTACCAGTGGATATATTATGTTATTTGGAAATGTACCAATAACATGGAAGTCTCAGAAGCAAAAATGTATTGCTTTAAGCTCAATGGAAGCTGAATTTATAGCACTAACAGAAAGTGTAAAATGTATTATTTGGTATTCTAAAATTTTAAAAGAACTTAATTTAATGGATTTCAGAATGCCGGAATTGTATTGTGACAACCAAGCAGCTATCCATTTTTCGAAAAATAATATTGAGAATAGTAAAACTAAACATATTGACATTAAATATAAAATTGTTCGAAAATTATTATATGATAAAGAATTTGAACTAAATTATCTAAATTCTAAGAAAAATTTGGCCGATTTCTTAACAAAACCTCTTGTAAAAGAGAAATTTCTTTCGGTAATAAAGGCTATATTTCAAAAGGATTCAGTGACTGATGGGGCCGAATATTGGAAATTCAAATGAAATTGTTCAGTCACTGAATGAAAAGCATCTCATTGGTTAAATTTCATGACGTAGCCGAAGTTATGGCACTAGTCGAAGTTGATTGGTTGTTACAATCTATATATATTGTTCATTTGTGTTTTTAAGCAAGCAGTCGAATGGATGGCTGTCAGTGAGTGTGTAAGCTGCAAGACAACAGCATGTTTCTTTTTTTAAGTAAACTGGATTAAAGCTATTTTCTATTTTAAACTGCCTGGTATCTGCGTTACTCTGCAATTTACACTCTCGGCATGTCAACACGATTGATAATTTATTTGGCCTAAACGCCGGCAAATATTTTGTGAAAATACTGGTGCAAGTAAATTTATTCAGTATAATACTGACTTAAGAAATTTTATTGAAGTGAAATTTCGCGTTCTTTATTTTAACATTGCAATCATATTTATACAAACGGCGTCAGTTTGCAGAATAAAATGTTTCATTCCATTATCTTTTGAAATTTATTGACACATGACCAAAATGACGAAAAGAAATCGAATGAATATCTTTCGTCACGTTCCCGGCGCAGTCAAATTTATTATTTTCCTTCAATAAATCTTATTTACGTTTCATATTAATTTTAATAAAATTTGTAGAAATTCTATTTATTAATTCGGATTTCTAAAGTTTACAAATTATCTAGACTTTTACTCATAAGAATATCTGAGATTTTGACAGTTGAATCTCATATTTCGTGGGAAAAGCTATAAAAGTTTCAGGGCTAGAATAGCTCTGTAGTGGTACTTTAGTAATTCGACTCTCAGAAACCCCTTTCCACTCCCCAACTACTAAAACTAAATTTTTTATACTGATTTCAATTTATTCTCTAATTAAAAAATCTAATCTTAATCTAATTAAAATAACTACACATTTAATTCCTGGTCATTTTCAAAACAGTAGATTTCAGTATTGCGCATAAAAAATCAAAAGTAATATTTAAAAATATTTATTAAATAAACAGTAAAAATTAAGAGACTTTTTTAATAAAATCTAAATATTCTTTATTTATAGGATAGGTCATTTTAAAATTATCAAACTGTATACATTTTGATTTTAAATATAAAACGTAATACGGAACGCTGAATTGGACATGGATACTGTCTGAAGCTCAACTTGCGATGGATTACCCAATTGTGTGTGTTTAATTTATAATTTATAAAAAAATATTTTGAGATTTTAAGGACAAAGATATTCGTCTGAATGAAGAATAAATATTTTTAAAATATCAAAATGAATGAAATATCTTCGCTTTCAGTATTTAAAAAATCTTCAGAATATTAATGATAGCATAACACTCTATTTCTGCAGTTCAGTTTCTTAGAGTAATATAGCTTTCCTTTAAATAATTTTATAGATAACACAGCAATGCGGGAAATATCGAAATAGAATTTGATTCCTCAAATAAATGTCTTTAAAATAATTTAATATTGTATTTAAAATTAATATGATATGTATTTGTAATTAAAAAATTATTCCAACCAATTTTCCATGGAGTGGAAATGGGTAAAATTTTCTTCTACTTTTCACCCTAGTATTAGCATTCGTAAAAAAGTAAGGGTGTTTAGTAATACAACAGAAACCCGAAAATCCAAACCCCAGGAATCTGAAGTTTCTGATTATCTGAACATCTTTTTTCCATTTTCTGATAAATTTTACTAAAAAATGAAGGAAAATAACAATTACGAGTTAGAAACATAGCTAATGTTTATTCCTAACTTAAAAGAAGAATTCGAATTGATCTTTAAAAATGAATGCAGCACCTTAAACTTTTCGCGGGGGCTGTGACAAACCCTGTGACATGGGTCTACAGTCCCTTGTGAGGGGCATGTGACAAATCTCAGAATCCCAGGTAGAGAAGGAATTTTCACCTCACATGTGGTCAGCTCGTTTAGATGGGGACACAGAAGGATGGCAGTTGGTTAGTTGCACCCGACGGATAGAGAAAGGGGCTAGTTTCACCGCTGAAGACTTTTAATCCACAAGTGAGTTGCACACGAGGGAAACCTGCGGGCGCGGACGAGCTGCCCCACAGAAACAATAGTCTTCTTTTTCAAATAGTTATTTTTTAATAGTTTTAATTATAATAGCGCTTAGAAAATAAGTACATTTTAAATTTACATAATTTGCACGCTATTGGAAATAACTTGCCTCTTCAAATTCGAATCCCGTTCATGATTGTGATTCAGATCGGTTTTTAACATTACTGTGGCATTTTCATCCGTATAGATCTTTGCTAAGCGTTTCCTTCCAAAACATCTCCATTCAAGTCCTTCTTGAGTGTTATGCTGCTTGTAGAATTTATAATTATCGTGCACTAAAAGCCAACGGCCCTTCCCACTCATCATAAATACCATTTTCACTTGACCTGTTCACTGGATAGCACTAAACTTGTACAGCAATTGTACACAAATGAAGAACCTTTAATCGCTCTCCCCATTCGTTGATAAGAAATTCTTCCTCATTGGCTAATAAGATTAGGAGTATGCATCTTATTATTAGATTAGAACTCCGGTGCAAATCGCCCCTCGATTTGATTGACAGCTTTTGGCACGGGTGCAACGGACCCCCATCCAACAGGATAATTGGTCCTCCACTCTTCAGGGGGCACTTTGACGAATGGTCCGAATTCCGGGGGTGTTTTCGCTTAACACATGCGTTGAGGCTCAATGTCATTCTATCTCGCTGTTCATCAGTTTCCCCAACCTGTGTATTTTTAAAGAGAGGCGTAAATGTTCAGCTGTCAACAGAAGACGCTCCCTTCTATCACTCACCGTTTCTCACAATGACTCGTGACCACCCCTCTTCTCGAACTCCGTGGTGAAATTTTCTCACCCCTAAAGAAAGGTACGTTCTGAAAGAGTCCCCAAACGAAGTCGTTTTCAAAATATTGAGCCCATGCGAAAAGGATAGTTAACAGATAAATTTTTACCCTCAACTTGTTTGCCCCTGTACTGTGAGAATTTCCTCATGGTCTTTCTGTAGACCTTCACAGAGACCCAGAGTTAAAACTCTTCTACATTGGGTATATCAAAAATATTTTACCGAATTTGCCGGTAATCCAAATTCCCCTGAATACTAAAAAGGTAAGCCCCAATTATTTCGGATACCAGGAGTTCTACTATATAGTTTTGTAAGTATACGTACTGTAATAAATTTTTGCTTATTTGAGAAAAATCAAACATTTATTTTTGCGTGTGCAGTTTACAAAAATTAAAAAAGAATTATTCCTAAAAAAATTATTGTACTTTTAGGATGAAAAAAAAAAAACCGGAAAATTACCCCTCCGAATATAATTTTGCCATAAATTTGAATACAAATACATACGTTCACGCATTTGTTACAACTCCTAAGTGCATATCAAAGAAACAGAAAAATTTGCAAACAAATACCACATATTTACCCACCCTCGCCCCGACTTATTCTTGTTTTTTCCCCGGATTATAGTACGAATGCTCTGGTTACAGAATTCACTAATTGTTCCCTGGAATCTGCATTCATAATTAAAATCAAGTCATCTACGCAGGCCTGAAGGAATATAATACTGCATTAAAGTAAAAATTCCACATGTGGGGGACCAGAACAGGTTCAAGGATGTTCAGGAACAGGTTATAATATACAAAACAGAACCACGCAATTGTTTTACTGAATCATTAGTGTTTTACAGGATATAAATCCTTAGTAAACATATAATAAGCCGGACAAAATATAGTTTCTTTAATTGTAATATTTAATAAGTAGGGATAGTTTAAAAAGACACGAACACTGGAGAGTCCACGTCACAAAACAAATAAACCTTTACAGAGTAAGTGAATTCAACAACAACAACATGGCAACTATGACCATTCTGTTTGCATCTCTAGTAGAATATAATTCAGAATTTGTCCACTATAAAAGAGAATTAATAACGCCAAAATCAAGGTACCCGGTTTTACCCACTCTCTTCCACTTGCTTATTTTTAGGTAACCCTTCATATTCGTACTACCCCTCCATACTGACATAAAATGCTCTTTATTATTTACATATTATTCAACGGCAAACGTGATAATTTCCAAATTAGTTAAGAACTTCAAATTAAGTCTAAGCATTCACTTAACCCCACATTTGACATAACTTGATATTATTTTCTAGGTCGAGACAAGATATTATTCTTGACTTGTTGATATTATTCTGACTTGTAAGGAGAAGCAGATGTCATTGGCAGATATCAGTTTTGTGCTTGCGAAGTATGGATTACAACTGTTTCAAAAATAACCTGTTTTCGGATTTTTTTATAGAAAAACAACGCATTTTAATACATCTTTACAGAAAACGAGCCCATTAGGTTGTTTTATTTTAACCCTCCTAGCGACGCAAACGTCTTTTTCCGTTTATCATGCTCAGTTCAAAAGCAGAGAGCTCGTATTTATATGTATATTTTCTTAAACAATCATGTTTAAAGTATTCGTATGATTTCAGGGATATAATTAAATACAGCAAAGATCGATTCATTTACTTTAAAAGCTAAGTTTTATAACCTGACAGCTAAAAGATCAAAATAATCGGGTGCTCGGAGGGTTAAAACTGACACTATTAACAGTCATCCGTAGCTCTATCTATCAGCTTAACTGACACTAAATTTAGTAGGAGGACAAAAAGCGACAAGGAGAAAACGATTTCGCGAAAAGAAACTAGTTGCGAAATTCGCTGATAGGCAAAAACTGGCTCTGCTGTTTTATACACATCTTTGAATGAGACAAACCAATAACAAAAGAGAAGTTTCAGTGTAAAACCGCTTTAATGAAGCAATTGAACTGCCCCAAAGTTGATATTGCAGTGTACCATAGCACTTTATTTAATAAAATCACTTCTTCGGTGAGGGCATAGACCTCTTTCAATATGAGCAGCCTTGTCGCGAACCACATGGCTCCCAGTTGTATAAAGAACAATAGCTCCGCATATTCACAAATTGGCTATTTTTAGAACTAATTTTACTTTACGAAATTTTTCTCCAAGGCGTCTTTAGTTCCCCACCAAATTTAATGGCCTTCCAGCTGATAGATAGAGCTACAGAGGCTCTGAATAGAGTCAGTTCAAAAAAACTCTTTATTTCTGGTGTTGTAAACATATTTATGCTAGCCATTAAACGGAGCAAAAATTTGAGAAGTCTTTTAAGAAAATTGAATATGATCACTCTTTTCTGATATATGTGTCTTCACAATTTTCTAATCTATTTACCCAACAATACAAAATGCTGCCCCATGCTTCCTTGCCTGATGCAATTACGTCAACCGAACCGGTTGAATGGACACGGGACAAACCCAACAATACAATGTTACTGTCTCATTTTGTCTCAAAACTAATTTTTCTCTCTTTGTAAATCTACTAAATTCCATAATATATTGCAAAACAAAACGATACTAAACCATATCCATTTGTAAACGGATGTGTTCACTTTCGAAAAGAAACTGCTGATTTGTTGTTATTGAATGAATTGATTGGTTGCAACCTCCTTGTATTGGTTGGCTCTTCCGACCCCATGCTCTCTTGTAAAAATGAGGTGTATCCTTTTTGAGTTAGGTTCGGTTTGCGACTTCTTTGAAATACTGACAATTTTCTAACAAAACAATATAGCATATATTCCTTGAATGGATTTGCCTTAGAATCATTCACATCTGTTATCAGTTTCCAAAAATAGTTTATACATGAAAGGGCTTATATGTAACGAAAGAGTTAGATGTATATAAATATGTTTTTAGATGTCCTACCACTATTTTAGTACAAAAGTTTTCTATTCATAATTTTTAGAACTGACACTTTCAGAGAAAAAAAATTATCCAGGGTTTTATTTATAGCATAGATTTTCATATCCATGCTGGTATACACAAATTAGTAGTATAGATAAAGTGGTTAATGGAGTTATTGCCCTCGATATTGTTGTGTCGTCGGCAACATTTTCTGGCTTAATATGGTATTGAACTGTTAAGGAACTCCATTATCGACCACTGCGAATAAGATTAGCCCACTTTTATGCACTTGAGCCATTCCTGCTTCGATTTGTTTTGTGGTTGAATATTTTAAAACAAACATTTATTATTTAAAATGTCTATTTCAGAACTTTCATGCAGTTATTTTAATCTTTGGCTTTTATTTAAAGCTTGGATTTATATATCCGGTTGGTAAATACAAATTAGCGCTATTTGTTATGGATCCTGTTATCAAAACCTATGTGCGTCAGCCGCACTTTAAAATATACAACGGTATTTTCTGACTCGGTATCTGTGAATGAGAGAAATCTCAATTTGAGGAAACTGAAATCGGACGAATTTGATATATTTTTAGTTAGTTTCCTTGCCAGTTAAAAAAGTAATTGCCTTCAAGTCTAGGCTGTTCTAAATTGTTTTTTTCTTTTGCTGCTTGTTATATGTGCTCTTTTATTATTTTGCCCCTCAATTTATTTATTGAACTTTATGCTTTGTGTCGTATATATCTGATGAAATATAAAAGTGTGTGGTTGCTATTTCACTTCTCATTTACTTCAGTTGTGGCTGGCGGAAAATTCTATAATTTGAGATAATTTTCACTCTCAAATTCATTACCATTAGAAATACTAGGTTATCAGCGAGTGTTCAGTTATTGGTGTTAAGAAGTTTTATGCAGTTTTCAGTTGTCTGTCTAACCTGTAAGTGGTGTAGTTCGGAAATCTAGTATTGTCTAAATGTCTCAGGTGTTTCCTACATACAAACTATGTGTGGGCCACATTCTTCAATGAAATATTTAAATTTCTTTAAACAAGGTTTGATCCAATTGAGATTCCAAGATAAGTGCAGTTTGCCTTATTCATTCTGCAAGGAAATCTTGAATAGAATTTTTTAGGTCTGAAAAAATTGAGGAAATCTACAATTTAAAAGATTCACGCACCTAAAAATGTTTCAGAAAATTGTTTTCTTCTTATATTATACATGCAATTGATTTCATCATACCTCGAGTAATTTTCGAGGAAATGTTAAAACTTACAAAGTGCAATGCCCTATGAATTTCAAGTTCCTGATTGTATCATTTGTGGCAAGAGGTCCTGTTGGTTCTTGGCAATGTGCGAAAGCTTTCTTTAGTCAAAAGTGATCTACAGAAACTCTGGGAATGACTCCTCAAAAGCAGAAATTCCTAACCAATCCAACAGCAAATAACACAGGCCTGCAAAAAATACTTTTTGAAAATTGTTTTAATTATGATGACTGATTTTTATATTATTTTTAGTGCTGATTCTAAGAATGAAATCCATTTATTTCTATCCCATACAGATTTTTTACAAAGTGATTGCATATTTTCAAGGAAACAGTTGAAATCGCGAAATTTTGACATTTCATTTAAATTTCTTTAATTCATAAATCCATATAAATTATATCTATATCCTAGTTCAAGTAATTGTTAAGTATACGTAGAAAGTTATAAGTTCTTATAGTAACGTTTTTCTCTACCTCAAAAGTTCTTTTTCCACTTTTCCACTTGTTAACTTTACAGGGAGTTTCCCTTTGTAGCATCCAGCAATAGCTGGCAATCATGCTGGCATTCCTTTTTCCTTGATATTGTCTCTCCATTTCCTTTATATCTTGGTGAAATCTTTCACCTTGTTCCTCACTACTGCACCTAAATTTTCATGAAAATAGTCCAGGTGCGAATCGAGAAAATGAACTTTTAATCTCATACTACAGACTGAAATCTTGAAATTTTTTATCATCTCTTCTGCAATAGATTTGTAGTATGGGTCCTTTTTGTTTCCAAGAAAGCTAGTAATAACTAGATTGAATGATTTCCAGGCT
This sequence comes from Araneus ventricosus, assembly GCA_013235015.1. Classification (NCBI taxonomy): domain Eukaryota; kingdom Metazoa; phylum Arthropoda; class Arachnida; order Araneae; family Araneidae; genus Araneus; species Araneus ventricosus. Next base: position 100,526 of record BGPR01003434.1, read on the forward strand.
GTTTTTTGTTTGTTTCCATTTTTAGTCTTAAAATTTTCTTCTTTCATTTTCCTGATGAACACACACAAACACATCTTCAATCAAGATGTCTTTGTCCTTGTGCAAGATGTCCTACAAATCTAGATCAAAATGTCCTACAAGCACACCTTTCCTCAGTTTTGCTTCGGATAAACCCGGGAACTGGTCACAAAGGTATTTGAGGCATTCTTTTGGTAAAGCCTTGACAAATTGTTTCGTCAGACTAATTTTATATGAAGGGGTGGAAGTAACACTTTTTTGGCAAGCAGGAGAGGTATCCGGTTTCAATTGGTTTCCTCTTTCTTTAATATGCAATTTACCGATTCACAGGAATATTCTGGATTGAAATAGTTTCTTCTCTCTTGTTTAGTAGTTTAATCCTCCAATTTACTATTTTCAGTCTATAAATATGTTTATCGAACTCATAAATAATACTTTTTTGGTCCGAAATATTCTATATTCGTTAAAAATAGATTGTGATTTATGATGAAACTGTACGTGATGGAATTTGTTCATTATTTTGAAAGTAATCAACATCCAAAAAACTATTAAAACACCACTTGCTTTACCGACAATTGTTTCATCGCAGACCTGTGTCATTAATCAATCTCAAACGTTGAAAAAGTTCACAAAACTAGAGAATTAAATTTTAATGGATTGTAAACAATGAAACTTTAAGTGCATTAAAACGGCTCAAGGAATTTGGATGTTGCATGCATTCAATCACCAAAAGATTAAATAACACATTAAGAATTTAAAAATTTTAAACATTAAATGATAAAATTCCAGGAGACATATTTAAAATATCAAGTTATTCAGAAAACTCGATAACTCCTCTCAATAAACGACTCTACAGATTTAATGTCCCTTATAAGAGAAATTAAGAATATATCCACAAATATTAAAGATGTAAAAGCATTAATCGCTAGAATACAAAATTCAGATTCGCCAATAGTCAAACTAATGTACCTAGGAGAAGCAATTAGAGGCTCACCTACTACCGCAACTTGAACCAAACCGCTGGCATCCTGACATTTTCCTGGAATTCCAACGGGTTGTTTGACAAAGTTAGGCGGTTTCTTAACAATTGTAAAGCTGATATGCTGATTCAAGAAGCACACCTACGGAGTGTTGATAAATTTTAATTCTGAAACTACAAATTGTACTTTACTCCAAGCAGAACGTGTTCCAGTAGGAGGGGAAAAGACACGCTCATAAATTGAACCATCCCGCATTACCTAACCTAAAACCCACAAACATATTATGTGGAAACAAGCATGGTCATTGTTGAATATGATAATCTCACGCCAATAAACTTCTCATTTTATATCGCAGCTGATGATATTTGTATACCGTGGATATAAAATCGCTAATACAACTAAAACACTAGCAGAGGATTTTAACGCGAAACATATAAACTGGAATTGCGCAAGAGTTAATAGTCTAGAGAAGCACCTTGAGAGTGTTTCAGAAAAAAAATGAAAATGAAAATAATCGCACCTTTTCACTCCACTGTCTACTTTTGCCAAAGAGAGACTGTAAACGACCTCACGGCTGAATACTGTTACGAAGTTGTAAAGTTGTTTCCCTGACATGCAAATCTTGGCGACAAACTGGGAGACCATTTTGGCGACTTTTGCGGCAAAAGGAATCTTCTACAAAAGTCCTGAGGTGTGGTCCTATTTTTAATGGGAGCCAGAAATATCATGAACCTTCTAGAGATTATATCACTTCCTACGTATTGACGTCATTTCCTGTTGATAAGGTATAGAAACAAGTTTTCCAATCAAGAGAAGTCAGTGGTAGTTGGTCAACAGTGAAGCCAGTGAACTGAGAGATATAAAACTCTACTGAGGATGATGCGATTGACATTAATTAGTAAAATCTGTTGTAAATTTGTAATAGTGCTGTTTTAGGAATAGTGTGTTGTAGGGATAAAACCTCTGATGGCGCCACCATGAAAGAAGAATGCAATGTTAAATGCGTTGCAGTTGTCTATTGGAGTGAAAACTCTCTTTCTCTTCTTCTGTGCTTCGAACTTTTGAAGCGGCGTGGGAACTCAAAGGGGAAGAGACTGGCCAGTACTGCTCTGGTAGTGATCCATCAAAGGCATAAAACTCAGTTTTACGGTAATTATTTCCGAATTTCAGGAAAGTCATTAGCAATTCAATTCAATTCAATTAATTAATGAGTTATATAAATTAAAAGAGTCCATATATTTTGATATCGTATTTAAAATTTTATCGTATTTAAAATTATTATTTTGTGTTTGTTTCATTCATAAAAATAATATATAGAATAGTTTAATTTTTATCTACAAAATATCTACGTAGGAAGCAAATACTCTTAAAAATTATAGGATCTTCTGAAAAGTATCTTTAAAACTTACAGAAGAATATAATATAAATACATTGATTTATTTATAGAATACTAAATAATAAGTTTTTAGTTGGAGGAACAGATCTGCAGTTGTTTAAAGGACCTGGAGGAATACCGAAGGTCATGGGTTCGTAGCAGCCTCTGGTAAAAAGTTATAAAACGAAATTCTCCGGTAGTGTATCTCTCATTTATACTCTGAAGTTTAAGTTCAGAATTCGATAAAGTACTACAATTCTGTGCCGAATGTCATTCATCTGGCTTGTTGAGTTTATCAGTTATTACCTTCACGTGCACACAAAACGCATAGCTCTATCAATTGCTGCTTTCTGATGGTTTAAATTCTAAACTATACAACCAATAATTTCTGATTTCATGATCAGAAACAGAATTACTATTTCTTCTGTGAAAACGACGTCTTTCTACCCTCATTTTTTTGAGAATTAGTTATTTTTTAAAATTTCTCCTGGTTTTAGAATCTTCCTGCATGCTTGAAGTTTTTACGTAATTCAATTTGCCGATGTTCTGTCTAAAGTACTTTCATTTTTAGATGCCTAGCTAAGATTCATTCTTTTATCTCTCTGACTAAGTTTCCTGTTCATTCAATTATTAAATCTTTGCTCATAACGAAAGGGGGAAATAAGTCAACAAATTAGCATTAGACAGATTTACGTCGTAATATAATTTCCAGATAAGGTTGCATATGTGAAATGCATAATTATGAATACTTAAATTTCTCTTGCTACAGCTAGCAGGAATGTGATCACGCATTGGATAAAATTGACAAAAGCTACATTTTTTGGTGTAATCTTAAAAAAAATCTGGGAACATTCAAATATTTTTCTACCTGCGGTTTTGTAACAAAAAATGTACATTTTTTCCAATCATTTATGTGTCTCAAATGTATATAAATTACTCTTTTTTAAAAAGCAAATACGTAGCTTATTTCCCATGTTTGTATAATTCTGGGGTGACGGACAAAACATAATTAGCAAGACAATTATTATCACATTAAGCGAGAGAAGCATCGCGTTAATACAAATTCACATACATGCAGATACGTTTCTAGAAAAATTAGTCGGGAAAAAATTTATTTGAATTCCGGCATAATTAATAACATTCACATACAGACAGGCACGCTCCTAGGTAAATTAGTAAGCAGGAAAAATTTTGAATAATGGTAAATTTTTTTAAAAAAATTGCTTCGTATAAAAGACATAGTTGATATATTCTGTCTCCGTGTTTCAGATGTCATCGAAATTGTAACAAGTGATTAGATGACACTAGTTGAATTTTGTAGGCGGCGGGTCTTCTTGAAGGATATCAACTAGAGTCATTATTAGCTCGCGCCATGAACGGAAAGCTTCCCATCATTTCCCGCTTGTGGAACTGATATTTAAAGCCGGTCATTTCCGACCCCCTCTATAGCACGCAAATAGCATAGTGTCACTCTATACTAATCCATTTTTTGACCCTTCCATTTAGACATTAAGGCATTCAAGACCGCTCCGCTCCACGTAAGTCCATCCACTGGCACTCACTCCGATCATCGTTCCTTTTTTATGCTTTACACAATTTTGGGTAGGATGGGCCTGCCCAAAAGTGGATTTCCATCCGAAACTGCCCGGTGTGGATTTCCATCCGGAACTGCCCGGTGTGGATTTTCATCCATACATACAGTCAGGAGTAGCCCTTACCCCACCTTCTCGCACTTCCTTGCTCTTCCATGGAATCTCGTTAAACGATAGATACAAAAGTAAATAAAAATTCTCATACATAACAAGTATGCTTGTAGGAAAATTAGTTATCAGCGAACATTTTGAATAACGGTAAATTTAGTTAAAATACGCGCTTCATATAAAATATTCTGAATGCGTATTTCAGGTGTCATCGAAATAGCCAAATTCTAGCAAATGATCAGATGAAATTATTTGAATGATGGCAGCGATGGGAAATAATTGGACGTCTTGAAGGAGAGCAGCCAAATACATATGTTTCTCGCGCCAGAAACGGCAATCTTTCCGTCCCGACCCCTCCACATCACGCAAATAGCATGGTGGCACTCTATGTCATTCCATTTTTAAACTCATCCATTAAGGCAAGACATTCACGACAGCTTTTCTCCCCGCAAATCCATCCTCAGGCAGTCACTCCAATCACTGATCCGTTTTACGCTTTACACCATTTTGGGCAGGCTGGGCCGGTGTGGGTTTCCATCCATCCGGTCACTCCGGTCGCCCACTCCCATCTTTTCCGACTTCCTCGGTGAAACATGCAGTCCAAGTTTGCCCAGTCCCTGCATTTAGGTCCCGGCAGTCCGAATGGAGTGATGGAGTGTCACTATAAAAAAAACGTATCTTCAGTTAATGTCATTGTCTCGAAGAAAAATAAGCGGTCAAAATCAATAGTATATATTTTTCGTATTGATTTAGTTTTCAAAAATTTATTTTATTTCATTGTGGGTTTTTAAGAACATTTTGTTGAAATTCATGATACCACGGGCAACATCGTGCGAGTACTGCTGGTATGAACTATATGAAACCTATATAGATGTACATGGATGCATTTATAAAATTCTACCACTATTTTAATAAAAATATGCTTTATTTATAACTTTTATTAAAGTTAATAACTATTGGTCATTTCAACTCGTGGTGTGCACCCTTCCCCTCTTTTTTTTTGTCTAATTAAAATGTTCCGAGTCTAAGGCAATCAATGTTTGTTCAAATAAAGTAAAAGTGGTTAGCACTGGGACACAATCTGGTTAGGTAATCTTTGTTGTGATTAACAATTGGCGGTGGACGGTAGTGCACTTTTTTTAAAGCTTTGATTTTTGTTTCCAAGCTGGTAAAAACAAGTAAGCAATATCATTTCATATGGTTGAATTTTCAAATCCTATGTGCCTTATTCACTCTTTAAACAACGAATTATCGGGAATAAGCTAAAGGAATCTAAAATTGAACGAATTTTGACATATTTCTTAGTTAGTTTTCTAGCCAGTTAGAAAACTAATTTTTGGAAGTTTGAGCTCGTCCAAGAGGTTTCCTTTTTATTCTGTAGCTATTGAATTGTGATATTTTATTTTTTCCACGTTCAATTTATATTTCGAACTCTCTGATCTCTAGATCTGGCGAAATGTAAAAGATTGAGGGTTCTGTTTTATTTCTCGATTACTTCAGTTCTTGCTTGCGGAGATTTCTATGATTTGCGATATTTTTTCTGCATATGATATTGATATATTTTGTGAATGGTGTCGTTAGAAATTGTATCGTCGTCTGAATGTCTCTGGGATGTTTCTGGAAAACAAACTGTATATGTCTTCCACATTTTTCACTGAAATAGTTAAATACATTTAGACGTGATTCTATCCAACTGGCATTCCAAGCTAAGTATTTGATAGTACAGTGTTTTTCACTGATTTTGCAAGTCAATCTTGAATCGAACTTGTCCGTTCTGAAAGAATTGAGAAAATCTACAAATTAAAAGATTCATGTCCCTAAATTTATTTAGAAAAATTTGATTCGTTAAATTTTGTTTTTGGAACAGATTCCATCAAAGGTGTAGTAACTGTGGCGAACAATTTATAATCTTGCAATGTGCAGTGTTGTATATGTAAAAATTTGAATTTCAGGATGAAGTTCAGGATACTGATTTTTATTTAAGACCCACAGCGAAACAGCCTACCCTTAAGGTTGTAAGGCTGAAAATAGGCCGCTGGAGGAAATAAATTTTTTTAAACTATGCCCCAAACAACAGCAGATATTAAAACAGAGCTGGGTGATAAACATAGGTTCGAACCACGTCAAACGGGGAATGAAATACTGATGGCTACAAATGAACCACTTACCTAGTGTGGGGAAAACTTACTTACAAACGAAAGAGTAATCAAAATAACAAGGTGACCGAAGTTCAAACACTGTAACATAGAATTAACATGAAAGTTAAAACCCGCTAAAGAAATAATAGAAACACTCCACTGAAGTATTTAAGAACATAAGTCACACACAATAAATGACACCAATACCTTAACAAAAATCCTTAAAATATTTAAAAGTTAAAAATATTAAAAAGGTAGAATATGAAAACAAATAATTAAAACATGAAAAACCCCAAAACACCGAAAGTTAAAAATCTCATGACATAAACCAAAAAGTTTTAGTCTTAAAAAGGTAAAATAAAATTAAAATTACTTCCTGACCCCCCTGCTAGCTCTGGCATTGATGCCATATCAACCATAGCACCTATTTAGGTAAAACACATGGACAAATGAACCAAAAGCACTCAAACCAACACATGAACAAATAACCTAAAAACACTCAAACCAACACATGAACAAAGAATATTCCTTTAAAATAAACTCTACAGAACATCCTCTCTGTGAAGATCCTGATTGTATAGATTCTGACAAGAGGTTTTGTTGGTTTTTGGCAAGGTTTCGAGCAGGCCCGGATTATTAATCCCATGGGCCCCGCAACGTTTGGAGGCAACGAGGCCACAGGAGTTTTTTGCGGTATTTTCGGACTAATTTAATTTTATACTTTCACTTAACTTACAGAGATTATGCATTCGAGTTTATTCAAATTAACATCAAATTTCGTTTTAATTTTGGAATATTATTTTGACATCATTAATAATTAAATATCTTTTGCTAGTTTTAATTTTGTTCTATAATCCTTAAAATAAGTTTCTTTATTACTTAAAAAAATCTCTGATCCTATATAACATTTAGTTCTGTAGAAATGGTTTTTTACTATTTTATCTAAAATTATTTTTAAAATTAACTTTTTTATATACGAGATACTGAATCAAGCTTTCTTGAAAGTGAACTTCTTAAAACTGCTTATACACAGAATAAAATAAAATCAACAAAAATATCCGGTTTTGAAAGTTGGTCAGGTGACAAGGGGGAACCGAAAACTTGCTTCGCCCAAGCGCCTCTACAGTACTTAAACTGCCCATAGTTGTGAAAGCTTTCCTTAGACAAAAGTGACTTACTGCAACTCTGGGAATACCCCCCCCCCAAAAAAAAAGCAATTTCCTAAGAAGCCAACAGCAAATGATCCATTTTTTCTGAAACGTTGAAAAAGTTCACAAAACTAGAGAATTAAATTCTAAAATGATTGTAAACACTGAACCTTTAAGAGCATTAAACCATCATTCATATTTTTACCGAATGTTTTCATTTTTAAGACTCTTTTGCATCGTACCATTTGCCTCTAAGTCTAACATAATATTTGACGCAGCATGGCCAGTCCGGCTGTAGCGCCATAAAACCCAAACTCACTCAGTTACTCACTTTAAGAACATTAAAACAAACGCTTAAGAATTTTTAATGTTATGTGCATTCAATCACAAAAATAATTAAAGAATATAAGAGTGTTAAGAATTAAAACTTGTGAACTCCCCTCGATAAATAACTACTGATCTAATGGCCCTAATAGGAGAAATCGAGAAAATACTCACAAATATTAAAGATGAAAAGCACTGAACGTAAGAATGCAAAGTTCAGATTGGCCAATAGACAATGTGCCTAAGAGAAGCAGTTACAGCTCCACCTATTACTTCAACTTTAACCAAATCACTGGCATCCTGACATTTTCCTGGAGTGCCAACGGGTTGTTTGACAAAGTTAGGCAGTTTCTTAAAAATTAAAAGCTGATATTTTGCTGATTCAAGAAACACATCTACGGAGTGTTGACAAATGTTCCTTCCGAATCTAAAGATTTTACTCTACTCCAAGTAGGACATGTTCTAGAAGAAGGGGAATAGACATACTAATAAAATGAACCATCCCGCATTACGTAATCCCAAATCTCCAACCATGGTCATTGCTAAGTATAAGTGTGATAATGAGATCAGTGAGACTGTAATCGACCTAATAATATAGATAAACATCGAATTCCCCATCACTGCTACGTGCCTAATTGAAATAAGGAGTGATCACCGGCAAGTTAAGTTTATTAAAGATACCAGTTCTGACAGAACCCAATAAAATAGTGAGAAATGCATCCAAAATTTGAAAAAAATACTAACACTATCTTTTAAACGTTGCATATACAAACCTTGTGAAAACCGAAATTTTAAGGAAGAATTCCGTCATCTAAGAAACCTGATACTTGAAGCAGTTAATAGATAGGTTGTATTAGGTTATTCTAACGTCCCGTTTTGAAGCAACACGAGGGCTATTTAGGGACGGACCTCGTCATTTTGGACCGCTGTCATATAACGAGGACGACACCTGAGCTGTCACCCCTCTCCAAACTTCTGTACCACATCAGCAGGGGGACGTTAGGCCGCGGGAGGGTGCAACAGGTCCCATGCACGGCGGATGGAATCGGGTTTCAAACCTGCGACCCTCCGGTCCCGAAATCGAGACATTACCACTAGGCCCCCGCGGCCGGGAAACGGATAATGAAGATAAGCGATGAATATTCAGAGGGAATTGAAACGCAATATCAAACTAGGGATAGACTACGCAAGATCTGACAGCGCACATGATACCCAGCGGATAAGAAAAACTGTAATAGGGTGCACAACTATCTCAAAAATCTCTATGAAGAAAGAGATAATAGAAGATGGGCTAATTATATCAGCTCAGTTACAACACAAGGTGGCGCTGCTTGAAAGATAATTAAAAAAACAAGTCAAGGTCAAATTTAAAATGCCCCCCATCTAAACTAAAGACATTATTGCGTAAAAAGACGAAGAAAAAGCTAATGAGATTGAAAATATTTTAGAAAGGTAATTTAGAAACAACGATCTATCCCACCCGCGCCAAGTGTACAGTTAAGGAAAAAAGTTAAGGAGTTCGAGAGAACTTCCCATAATCCCCTACCAACCATCTGAGATACAGTAAAATTTAAGTATACTTAAAAAATTGAAAGTCTGGAATCGATGAAATTACCAACATTGCGTTGAAAAAGATGTCACTAAAGACCATAAAAAATTTACTGACTTGGTCAACTCCATTCTTAAACTCCGTTACTTTCCGAAAGCAATGAAGACTGCAATAGTAGTGCCCATTTTAAAACCTGGGTGAACCGCCAGAACCAGACAACTACAGGCATATAAGCCTGCTATCTACAATAATCAAATGCACCGATTGAATTATCCTGAAAAACAACGAACTTCACAGGAAAACGTCTCATACCTTACCAGTTCGTGTTCAGGAAAATACTTTCAACGGCAGAATAGCTAATGAGAGTAAAGTTGATAATCCCCTGAGTACCTAGAGAAGAGGAGGGACACCGGTACTGTGCTCATGGGTATAGCTAAAGCATTCGTTAGGGTCAGGCTGGAGGACCTGATATATAAGATGATAGTGATGTCGATACCAGACGGACTAATAAAACTCATGTACTCCTATCTTCATGGAAGAGTCTTCATCGTTCGATTAGGAAATGTTTACTTCTTGAGACGAGTGATAGAAGCTGAAATTGTTCCGGGTTTTAAAGAACTTCTTTAATTTATTTCTTCAAAGTTGCCAATCTTCTTCTGATGAAAATCACTGGATCATTTTTTCAGTGATTCAATCTGCAATTCAAGCTGAAAGGTACCGTTTTCTGCACCTTATGTGACAACATAATCGTTTTGTCCTGTAAATGAGACCAGGTTTTCAACAATTAACTTAGTCAGGTCCATTATGCAATTATAATGCGAACAGGAATTGACTGAATTACTCATATTAAAATTATTCAGAAAAATATCTCATTAGGCAACTTGGTACTGATAAGCCTTGAGAACCTACAGAACGTAAGAGCCACAAGTACCATTCTCATCGACGTAGCTAAAGCATTCGTTAGTGTCTGGCTGGAGGGCCAGATCTATAAGATGATGGTGATGTCGATCCGCATGACGGACTATTTAAACTCATGAACCTTCTTCATGGTAGAGCCTTCGTCGTACGAATGGGAAATTCTTTCTTCTCAAGACGAGTAATAAAAGGTGGAGTAGTCCATGTTTCAAATCTGGAGTCTCAGTGCTTCAGTATCTTCGTTAACGACATTGCAGGGAACCAGGAGAAAAAAACATTCAATAACAGAACAGATGATCAAAATGACGGAGACAATCCTTGAGAACCTCAGAAAGGAAGCGACACTGCTGTTATAGTTCATCTATATAGCTAAAGCATTCGTTAGGGTTTGGCTGGAGGGCCTGTTATGTCGATGCCCTACCGAAAAATTATAATTCTTATTTTAAAGGTGTTTCTGTATAAGTTTCTATATATATGTTTTTGAATTTGTGAATGAATCTCGCGCACGCGGAGTAAAAAATTATATACTACACTTAGTCATATTTTCTCTAATATCCAAGGTATTTACTTAAAATGTTAGAATATTTTTTCTGTAACAAATTGTCACGTATTCTTGAAGTTTCATACAATTTTGTTGAAAGCTCTTCAAATTATAAGCAAAAAACGTGCGTGCAAATTTTGGATTGTTTAAGAAAACCTTTATATCTTCCAGAATTTAGTTGCTATTTTGACAGAAAGTCATATAAGCAATGTGCATATTAAGAGAAACCATTAATCAAATTTGTAAATCATTATCAGCTTCCCGTGGAACGGGGTGAACCCAGATTTTATACTTCCTCGTCACTTTCTAGACCGTCCCCTAAATGCCCTCTTGAAAATATATTCACTTTAAAATGTGATTTAGAGTCTATGTTTCATATGGTCAAAGTTCAAGGGCAGTTGTTCCAGCTTGTCCGGAGATATTCTAAAAAAATATGAAAATACGAAATTGTCCTGATACTTTTGATCATTTAGTGTATATTGTTTAAATTTACCGATTGAATAAATTAGCTCTGCACTTCACGGAATGAGCAATTTTCGAGACCGGAGTGTGTTTCAAAAGTACTATAAAAATATGAATGTAAAGGAAAGTCCACAGAGTCAAATATGGACAGGTGTCAGATACTTTGATCCGCTTTTGAACGATTCAGAAATTCAATAATTACCGCGACATCATTATTATGTTCATTTATAACATCAATCTGTACACTTTACGGAAGGAGCAATTTTCGAGACTGGAGCGTACAAAAATATGAATTTAAACGAAGGTCCAAAAGAATTCAAATATAGAAGCTTACGACCTGCTACGACAAGTGTGAGATTCTTTGATCCGCTTTTGAACTATTCAGAAATTCAATAGTTCCTGGGGAATGGTTCGTGTTTTTCTCATCAATCAAAAACAAGGTACACATCTCGCTGCAGTGCGATGCATCTGCAGTGTTGCACAAAATTGGCACCTGCTGCTCATATATAATAAGAAGTTATACCTCCTTTGGAAAATTTGAGAAAGCAACTAAAAGACATGATTTTTCGAATAATATGTGTTAAGTGCTTGAGAATCTAAATAGTTTAAGGTGAGCTAATATAAAATAAAGCGTATTTACAGCCGCTAGGCGGCGATGTATATGACATCAGCCTGCGATTTGAGTTTTGCATTTAGAACTTCTCGTGTTCTCTGCAGCAGTCTAATGTTTATGCGTATCATGTACTGAGAAGCCTTTTTGTCTTATTTGATAAAAGACGTCCAGCATCCAGTATGAATTTTGAAGTTTGATTCCTAGAATTTTCTGTAGATAGTTTTGAACATTATCTTTAACAAAAGAAATTTTTGCTTCCTGGATTTGTAAGATTCCTGAAAGTAAAGTATTCGTCATCTTTCAGCAGAATTTCATCAACCGCATCGCAATGTAATCTACACGCAACAAATATTTGGAGGCACCGGCGAGATTAGCTGGAACTGGAAGTAAACCCGATGACTGAAATTTCACTTTATTTTGACCATTTAAGGAGAAGACATATATTTCGAAAACGTTTTCATTATTAAATGTAATCATTTTACCACTTTATTTTATGAAACTTAAATATATAACCATTTAACTATCTCTATATAAATTAAAATTTTATAAATTAAAGAGGTGTAATATTACACTATTTATTTTTTTACGTATCGTTTTAAGTTTTACCGATTGTAAAATGTAGATCATTACTTTGAAAATAACATTTAAAGTGCGAAATAATTTAAAATGATACTACCAACATTTAAACATAAGCAGATCACATTTCTGTCTAAATGTGAGACGACAACTTTTCTATTTTGAACACAAAATGTCGAATATCTTCCGATATATGCATGGCATAGTCACCTAAATTTATTTCTTGGGGTATTTTTTCCTTAGAAATCTATTTATGACATCAGAAATGGGTGCTGCTATTTAAAAGTTTGAATTTAGTGCAATTTTAAATATTTACATGATCCTTATGAAATTTTTAACCATAAAATATTTTAGTATACACTATTTACTGAAGATAGGTTACTTTTTTTAATGCCCAATGAACGATCGTAGAATAATGATGGGTAGATCTATTTTTTTCCGCGACTGTACATTCAAATAGATTAAAGGAGGCTGCGATGCCAAATGTACTTTTTCTAGATTAAAATGAATGATCAATAATAAATGATGTGCTGGTGCCTCTTCGAACCAATCTTTGAAGGATGATTTGAAGAATGCAATTTTTGTATCCATTTATTGGGACGCATCAAACTAAAAGGAAAAAAAAACTGAGTCGAATAATCGTAAGTTACATTTCATACTAATACGGCTTGCTTTAGTTATATTAAAGTACCGTTTTGAAGTAACACGAGGGTTATTTTGAGACTGACCTCATAATTTTGAACTGCGGTCAGATGAAGAGGATGACACCTGAGATGGCACCCCTCTCTCCATACATTCATAACACACCAGCGGAAGGATGTTTGACCTCGAGTGCGGCATTCATATAAATATAATAGTGGAAAAGTTTAAGTGGATTTTTAAATACCCAATTCACAGTCTGTACCAAATTACACACCCATCACAGTTTGTAGTGATTATATTCTTCAGATTTTTCCCGAAGTCATCTTGGTTGAAGACAAACTATTTGATGAGATATCTTTTGTTTTGCGAGACATTACGGAAGAAAAACAATTCTATCTGACACCAAATTCTGTACCATTATCTCGTATAATGTATGAATATTTCCAGATATCAATGGAAATGTTTCTTTTAATTGTATTAATGAATTAGAAAAATATTGTCTCTGTTTGCCAGGATCTAATTGAGCTACGGAACGTTTCTTAGTTTAAAGACCAACAGAACGGAAAGAAGATGAATTTAAATTACATGTTGAAACTTTAAATTACATGCTAAATACCGAAAGTAATTTTGACCTTTATAGCATGAAATTTTATCAAAACATCCAAAAAATGAAATGTTATTGAAATCAATTCATTCTTTAGAAATATCTTAGAAAATTTTTTTGAAAAAGGATAAATGATATGCTAAGGTATTAAACATTTTTCTGTACGATTATATGCGCTTTATCAATAACTAATTTTCATTTCCGCTTTATTTAATTTTAGTCAATGCATATACCCAACAAAAGACACTATTACAACTATAATATTTTTTATTAATATCGAAAATATGGTGATTGATCTCCTCAATTATTTTCCTTTAATTGTGCTCTGATTTTAAAGTTTTGAAAAGAGTTCATCTTAAGAAATGATATCAGTTCAAAATAATTAAATATATATTAATAAGTTATGATTTTTGACAGTAATGGCGAAAGATATATTAATATCTTTGAAATTATTTTCATAAGCAAGTCATATTACTTTAAAGTAAATTTATCAAAATTCGAGAAAATAAAAACCTTAAAGGAATAGTTCATACTTTGTCAGATTATTCCATATGAAAAGCATCTTAAATTACTACTGCAATTGCACACAAAAATAAAACGGACCTTCATTTTTCAAAATATAAAACCGAAAATAAAATTTTAAAGCATCAGAAATTTGTAATTGACTTAAATCGCATTTAATAAAAGTTTTGAAAAACATTTCAAACATGCCATTCTTATCTCGAGGAATCTTAAATAATAGGTATTTAGCAGAAGTCACCGATTTATTCCTAATGTGATTGTCATAATTCAGCAATATAATAAATCAAATGGAAATAAAACATCCGGATTATACAATAATAAACTTTCTATTTATCGAAACCAAAGATGCAACATGGCGTTATTTATATTGGTTTTCGCTGGAAATTTGGGAAACGAAGTATTAATTCCAATTACCATAAATAAAAGCACTTCTATCGTTTATCACATGCAAGCGTGAATTCCCTATATCTTCCTCCTTGGTTATAAGAAGTCAAAAATAATACTTATTTTGACTTGTCTTAACAATAATACATTTTTATAAACATCCAGAAATTGCGAAAAGGGAATAGGTTGTTTAATGTAGCTCATAGCCATGAAGAGGGTTTAATTTAAAATATTAACGTTGTAGTATTGTGCTGATATAACACCGGAAACTTGCTTTCTTCCGTGTGTTGAGAGGAAGCCGGGGACAAAATCAAACCGTACTTTTTCACATATTCAAATCACATCCGTACCAAATGACTTTAAAACTAGCTTTCATTTACCAGTCCAGATATAAAAATCTGTGCTTTATATTAAAGAGAAAGTAATGCTCCCAATTTGAGTCGATGAACGCAAATTTTTGAAATTTTATATAGAAATTTCTGCAATATTAAAAGTGGTAAAAATTTTTTTATATATTTTCCAATCGAAATTTTATATAAAAATTTCATTTCGACACTTTTAAAAATGGTAAAATTTTTTTATATATATTTTTAAAGCCGCATTTCTAACTAAACATAGGTGATATAGCACTTTGAATCAGAGCTTATATATTTTCATCTGTAAAACTATTTAAACACTTATTTTTTACAAATCTACATACTGGAGGGTAAAAGAAAACTGTAGCCATTTTAAGGAACCATAAATAAATAATAGGATTTTAAAATAGAGTCACGTTGTTTTCTCATTCCTAGAAAGAGATGATTCTGTAATAGTCTAACTTTTGAATGAAAATTATATTACTAAAATATTATCCTGAAAGCTAGAAATTTATGCTTCCTATATATTTTACAGGAAAATCAATGACTTTCAGAAGATTCCAGAAAATGAAGCGTTCGAGATCTTTCAGCAGAATCTCATCAACCTCATCTCATCCTAACCAACACGCAACAATTAATCGAAGGCACAGGCGAGATTACATGGAACTGGAAGTTATCCAAATAAAAGAAATTTCACTTTATTCTGATCATTTTCTTCAGTTTTATGAAAGGTATCAGGAAACAAGGGGACTGGTAATGTAAAAACTTAGCTCTCCCAGAACTTCAGTAATTCGCATTCCAAGTTCCTTGGGTGAGTGGAAATCTTTAGAAAATAAAAAGATTTAATGGACAAAAAAGGAAAACTGAAAACTCCTTTACTAACTTCGATCTAGCGGAAGCTAAACTTCCTAAAGAAATGAGCAAAATCGAAAATCTGGGAAACAAATATTTTGCAACCAAAGGCTAGTTACAAATATCTATTCATGGTTTGTATACAAATGAGTGACGAAACAGGGGGTGCAATAGGGGCAGTTGCCCCGGGCGCTATCTCAGGGGAAGAGAAAAATTTAGGAGAAAAATAAAAAAAATGCATAAAAAGTAAAAAAAAAATATTTGTTTTTCTTTTTATTTTCTGTTTAAATTCTAGCTCGGAATCAAAACCAGTTGTAATGTTATTAAATAATTTCGTAAAATTATTTAATAACGTTGCATTCCAGAGAAATATGTGTCCAGATATAAAAGCAAAAAGGTTTACTATTTTTGTTATCAGTTTTTCAGTTCAAAGACAGTTTTCATTGCAAACAGCTAACCTTCCTGGTTGCTATTTTTCTTATGATTAAACACAAGGAAGTGTCTTTTGAAACCTTCTTGGTTTTCCATAAAAGAAGAATCCGTGTCAATATCTAAAAAAGCTTTAAAATATTTACTGCACTTTTCAACATCATATTTATGTGAATTAGGATTTTTTCTCCCTCATCACCGTTATGTGTAAAAAGAGAGGAAATCTTCAATGTATTTATGAGGAAATGAGTGTGCCTTCCAAATACATTGACGAAAAAAATCTGAACACCAAGAAAGAGTTGTGCTAGATAAATGAAATTTGATAGGCGTTTTTATACATCTGAAAGATAACGTCTATTCAAATTTCGCGCTAGGCGCATAAGTGTGGCCCTAGTAGCGCCACTATGAACATGCAAATCAGGTTTGCTTTAAATACGCAATTTAAAGTTCGTGAGCATTATTTAACGTTGAAATTTGACGTAGTGAGTTGATGTTAGTCAAAAATGCCTTTAAGAAGACGAAGAAACCATTATAAACAGCTCACTGAGTTTGAACGATGTCGTGTAGTAGGGCTACGAGAATGTGGATTTTCTTTCTGAGATATTGCCGAAAGACTTGGCAGGAATGTATCCACTCTGCATGATTATTGGCAGCAGTGGTCAAGGGAAGGTACTGACTCAAGAAGACCGGGTTACTGGCGGCTACGTGGCACTACTGAGAGGGAAGACCGCCGTGTTTGGTGTATGGCTGTGGCGCATCGAACTGTTCTGCGGCAGAAATTCGAGCTGCAGTTGTCACCACATTGACACAACGAACTGTTACAAATCGGTTACTTCAAGGACAGCTTCGAGACAGACGCTCCCATCAGAAAATCATGCTCCAAGCCACAGTTCAAGGGCGCATGCATCACCTCCGCATCTTCGACCATCCAAGCTCATCTTAGTTAATTCCAAGCACGGCGCCGAGGAATCTTCCTCTTCCTGTGCTTCTCCTCGCTCAACTCGTCTCAGAGACCACAGGAACAAGAAAATTTACTTCATCTTCATCAACATAAGGATCACCATTCTTTCCCCCAGCCAGATGCCATATTCTCATCAGGTGTCCTCATCAGCCCTCCACCCCTTCACAAACTCTGCCATCTTCTCCCAATGGCGTCATTGTCTCTCCCTCAGCATCATACCCTGTAAATGGAACTCTCGCTACTGCCCCAGCTGCAACCAACGAAGCTCCACATGACAATTCGCAAGAAAAGGACCCCGAACTTCTACTGACTTCTTTATTATCGTATCTCCTGTTTCATCTCTTTAAAAGTAATCTCTTTTCTTAAATGAGAATGTTTTAAAATGTGCTTGTTTAATCCCCTTCTTTTCAGCACTCCAAGTCTCCATGTGTAATCACGGCAAGGGCTTGTTTCCCATTGTACATATTCTTCATTTTATAGAGTAATAAACGCCTCGGAGTTGGAATGGAGCTCTAGTCCTGAGCGCGAGGACCCATTGGACATTGGGTCTGCTGCCAGTCTCTTTAAAAATTCAAATTTCTGTTGCTGACCACCCGACCCCCCTCTCTTTAGCATCATTTTTTGTCCATCTGTCTCTCCTCCTGGCATTTTTCCCATATCCATTTTTTTTCTTTTTTAATTTAAAATTATTTTTTCTTCGTTCTCATCCTTTGCTCAGTCATACGTGCAAAGAACTGCTCACTTTCATCCCCCAATTAGGATTTGACTTAACAGCCACAGAGGGCTCACTCGTTTAGAGGGCTCAGCCCAGGCAGTGTGGCGAGCCTATCGTGGTCGCTGTGAGAAGCCACCTTTCTCTTCTAGTCGCACTCATTCAACCGGTTATGCCACCCTTTAGGTGGCCAGGTGCGGGGGTGAGCGGCTGGAGTTTACGCCCTGTAGTGTGCATTCCACTGACTCCAAACCATTGCCGTTTGCGATGTGAGTGGTGTCAAGCTAGAACTCATTGGAGGACGGAGTGGAGATCTGTTGTATTTTCTGATGAAAGCCTGTTTTGCCTTGTTGCCAGTGATGGACGTGTGTTGGTTATAAGGAGGCCAGGTGAGCTCCTGCAAATAACCTGCCTGAGGCCTCGACACACTGGACCTTCACCTGGAGTTATGGTCTGGGGAACAATTTCGTATGACAGCAGGAGCACTCTCGTGGTTATCCCACGCATCCTGAATGCAAATTTGTACGTCAGTCTGGTGATTCAACCTGTTGTGCTGCTATTCATTAACAGCATTCAAGGTGTGTTTTACAACAGGATAACGCTCGCTGTTGTAACCCAACATGCTCTACCAAGTGTCGACATGTTACCTTGGTCTGCTAGATCACCAGATCTTTCTCCAATCGAGTACGTATGGGACATCATTGGACGACAACTCCAGCGTCATCCACAACCAGCATTAACCGTCTCTAAACTTCCTGACCAAGAGCAACAGGTATGGAACTCCATCCAACAAACTGCCACCCGACACCTGCACGACACAATGCATGCACGTTTGCATTCTTGCATTCAAAAGTCTAGCAGTTACACCGGTTATTAATGTACAGGCATTTCATATTTGAAATGGCCTTTGTTGTGCTTACATTAACCTGTGATCTTGAAACTTTAATCAATTCAATATATTACCTAGACAAATATAATTGCCGAAATTTCATTACTCTGCAAGAATTTTTTCTTGGAGTTGGTATTTATTTCCCTTCAGTGTATATGTCCAAACATCAAGTAAATAGCTAGGACACATCAGGTTGGTGTTTCTCATAAACAAAAGAATGAATAAACTTGAGGTGTGTTTCATTTTATCTTTTTCCAATGCTTTGTTTTTTGTTATATTGGACTTAATTATTACAACAGAGTTCTCTGAAATTTGTATATAGTGCGCCTATAATTATTTGTAGAATTTTAAATGAGCCCCGACTTAAAAATTTTTGAGAACCACTGCATTAAAGATACATTTACTATTGACAATATTTCGTACACTTATCGTTTTAACAATGTATTTGGTTCTAATATTAAGCTGAAATTTTTCATGCAAGAAATAAAATTTTGATATAAACGCTTAACTAATCGACTTATTTAATTTTTCTTCTACCTGTCCTGGTAGTGTTTGTATCTATCGTAATGCTACATATATAAACGTTAACTTTATAAATATTGTGCGTAAATACGATCTGTATGTCCAATTAAACGAGCCTATCCTTATTTTTCAGAGCTTAGGGTTTATTATGTTTTAGGGCTGATTATGTTCGCATTTTATTTCGAATGCGAGCAACACTGAGTTCGCAACACTGTCAACGCAAGTTCATCTGCTTCAGAAGAACCTTGAGTACCGGGGACTACGGAGGAACTCGTGAGCTGTGAAACCCCTGTAAACTGCAGTGAGGGTGAGTCAGTATTATTTGATTTAAACGATCCAGGGACATGGCCAGAAAACTTAACTGATACACAAAGGTGTTTTATAGTAGCAAAACTGATGAATAAACCAGTAAATTATCCTGACCTAAGTAATACTTACAGAGATGGTAGGAAACTATCAAAGGACTGGTTTCACAAACTTTTACCAAACGGTAAAAAAATTAATCGGTTTGTGGTTAATGTGAGGAAAATACATGAATTCACTGTATTGTTTACCATGCAAATTATTTGCTTATACTCAGTCGGAATCAAAATCATCCTTGGTTCGAAGAGAATGTTTTACTAACTGGAAAAGAGTTGGAGGAAGATTATCAGAACATAAAAATTCGTTAAACCACAAGAACTGTTTTTTTCTTGAAAACTCTACAAGTATCCTTGGAAAAAATAGGAATTGACAAAGATCTGCAGAACTGGAAGTCCGTTCTACATTCTAATGTCGATGTAACATTACATTTGGACAAGCAAGGATGTCCTCTTGGAGGTTCAAACGAAACACTGGAGTTTTCAGATCCAAGATGTGGTACATTTTTGAATACCATAGAACTTTTATCTTATTATCACTCTCCAATTCGGGAACATATCCTTCGCCATATAAAGGGTAAAGTTACATATTTTTCATCCAAAATTCAAAAGGAATTTCTCGAGATAATTTCTAGCAAAATAAGAGAACAAATCATGGAAGAGGTAAAGAAAGCCAAGTGCTATGCTGTTACGTTTGATTGCACACATGACGTCAGCCACCTTGACAAATGTCTCAAGTTTCGAGGTACGTGAGAGGGGTTGGAAATATTCCTAATATTACCGAAAGGTTCATAGACTTTTTACCGTGAGTGACAAAATTGGCGTCGCACTCTCGGAGGAAAGTTTGAAGAAAATTGAACAAGAAGGGGTTTAAGTAAAGTTTACGGTGCGAAACTGCTCCTCTCTACTTAGGGTCGCCAACTTTTTGTCGCTAAGAGCACGATGGCTTGGCGATGTGAGAACATTTGTTTTGGGTGCACAATGAGTATTTTATTGTTGCATTGTGCACGCAATTCCTTAGGCATTGCAAGAGTGTTCCGGGCAAATTTGTTAAACTTAAAAACATCAGTGGCTTCGCTTTGAGCAAAGCGGGAAACTAGTAGCTTCGCTTTTTCATTGAATGTTAGGAACATAGGCTTTTTAAAAAATCCATCAACCAGAATTTCCGCGGGTTCCGGGCAAATTTGTTAAAGTTAAAAAACATCAGCGACTTTGCTTTCAGGAATGCGGGAAAACAGTAGCTACGCTTGTTCATTGATTGTTATAAATCAAAGTTTTTTTAAATTCCAAAATGAAATCTTATCTCAAAACATTCCTTCGTCAAAGTGGACATGAGCGAAGATCTTCTGTTCCTCAATGATAAGTGAAATACACAGAAAAATGTTAATCTATTAAATTTTATTTACTGTCATTCTATTTGAAGCCATTTTTCATTACGACGACACAAGAAAAAATGCATTATCTTATATGTCAAAAATCAAAATGTAGAATTCCAAACGATAGATTCTAAACGAAGTTTTATTCAAATTCGAAGAAATCGACCAACGAAAGCGTTCATAACACATACCTAACCAATAAATTCTCATCGCTGAAGAGGGAAATAAAAATATAACGATTCCTGCGCGAACGAGACACGAATAGGAACATTCCTGGGCAGCCAAAACAAATATTCTGACGTCGCCAATCCGTCTTCTGCTTGGCATCAAGGAAATGGCAAGCTAAAGCCGAGAGAAAGGACTTCGCAGCGTAAACCTTTCTTTAACCCAAGAAGGATTAGACATTATGAATACCGAGAACAATCCTACGATAACGGTGCAAATATTGCTGGTAAATAAAAGGGAGTATAGGCACGTATTTCAGAAAGTAACCCTTGGGCCAAATTTGTACCGTGCGCTGCTCATACACAGAATTTGGTAGGAGTGAATGCTGCTACAGCAGTTCATGAAGCGGCAGATTACTTCGGAATTGTTAATTGCCTTCACATATATTTTAGCGCTTCTTCTAATAGAAGGGGAGGTTTTTTAAAGTATTCACCACTGGGACTAAAAAAAGAAGGTGACAATCGGTGGTCATCTCGTAGAGAAACTGTAACTGTTGTCTACAAACACTTGGACAAGATTGTAGAGGCTTTGAATCAAATGTTATTAGATGCAGTATCAAGCCCTGAAACGAAGTCTGGGGTTGTTTCACTTTTGAAAAGTATTCATACCTTTGAATTTGTAGCTTTTACTTGCTTCTGGCAGAAAACATTTAAAAAAATAGACATCGACATTAAAATGCTTCAAAAAGAGGACACAGGACATTGATGTTGCCTGCAAGCTCTTAAAAGGACTGACTGCACAAATAAAAGATTGTAGAGGTACAATTGTGAATGAAGTCCTTGAAGAAGAAAAACACTCCTGTCTTGCTCTTAATGTAGCCCCGTCTTTTAAGGAGGTAAGGAAGAGGAAGAAGAAAAGACTTTTTGCTGAAAAATGTGCAGATGAAAGATCTGAAATTTCTCAAGATAAAAAATTCAAACTTGTCTTACTGCAAGTGAATGATAAAATAGAAGATGAGTTAGAGAGATTATTCTAATCAATGCAAAAGGTGAATGAAATTTTCGGATTCTTGTCTCCCAAACAACTGACGACTCTTGAAAATAAAACTTTAAGAGATAAGGTTACTACTTTGGCAAACTTATATCGAGAAGCTCTGGACAAGGATGAACTATCTGTTGAAATAGAGAGTTTTAAGTATTCTGTGATAGGTAGCTGGAAATGAATAAAAAAAGAGTAAGCTAAATTCTATCGCCCTTGACTTTTTTAATTATTTTTATACAACTGGTCTCCATGAAAATTATTCAAATTTGACCACGATTCTAAGAATCTACCTGACTCAACCAGTTTCTGTCGCATCGAATGAGAGAAGTTTTAGCAAACTTAAAATGATAAAAAAACTATATAAGAAACTTAACCAAGCAAGACCGCCTTTCTAATCATGCAGTGATTTATATTAAACATGAGAAGACATCAAAGATTTCTTACGATGATGTGATAAAAACTATTGCAGCGAAGAAGAGAAAAATTAAACTAAAATAATTCGAGTGTATAATGGTTAACAGAGTAAGCTAACCTATCCATTCTTATTGCGCACGTTTTTTCTAATGTACAATACGTAAAACTTGAACTTAGGGTATTTGTATTAGGTCAAACAAAATTATTTTGGACGCATGTTTTTTTCATTTATTAAATACTTACAAACATATTACTTAGTGTTTTCCTTTTCTTATTTTTAGTCACCAGGCCTTTTTCAGTATAGAACGGTATATTTTAACTAAGATTTTAAGCAAATTAATCTTTGTGTTATTTGTTCGTGTTAGAGAAAGGTGTAGGAGGCGCCAATCGCAGATTTTGCCACGGTCGCCAAAATGCCTAGTTTAGTCACTGATATGAAGGTATCCACGAACGCTATGAATAATTTTACGCAAGCGCAACTATACTGTTAATGTTAATTTGAATTTGTATACCATTAAATTTGTGATGTGCACTTATCTGGTGTATCCTTTTCTTTAAAAAATCACTTACAGAAAGCTTTAATCCCTTTACTCACGCAGCCCTCAACGCGATTACATTTGCTCTTATAAAACTGGTACTATTCTAGAATTTGCGCAGAATCTCGTCAGCCGCATCCCAACTTAATCAACACGGCCGGTATCAGCTGATTTGAAAGACAGGCAATTTTCTTAAGAAATAATTTAGTAAGTTTTGTTTGAATAGATTTGAGTTAGAATCATTCACTTCAGTAATCAGTTTCTAAAAATTTTTTACACATCAAATAGCGTATATAAAATCAAATATTTAGATGTTCATAGATGTGTTTATGAAATTTTACCACTATTTTATTTCAAATATGTTTTATTTAATATTTTTAATTTAATGACCCTCTCAAACTTACCGTGCTCTATTTCTTCTCATTAATTTAAAGTTTGGCATTTTACATCCAAGCTGGTAACCGAAAATTAGATAAATTATTACAACCTATGTGCCTCACTCACCTTTTAAAGTACACAACGCCCTTTTTTGGGCTCTGCTTTCTGTGAATTAGAGGACACTTTGCTTAAGGGACCTTAAATCGAGCGAATTTTTATATATTTCTTAGTTCTCTTGCCAGTTTGGAAAGTAATTGTCTTCAAGGATAAGCTCTTCCGAGAGGTTCTTTTGTTACTATAGACATGGGTTATTTTACTTTTTCGACCCTTAATTTATTTATTGAACTCTCTGCTTTCTGTCGTTTATATATGGCGAAATGTAAAAGTGTACGCGTTCTATTTTGCTTCTCAATTACTTCAGTTGTTGATTGCGGAGGTTTCTCTCATTTGTGTAGATTATATTGATATGTTGTTCATATTTATTGCAGTATTAATGATGTGATTAAAAATTTCAAATTCAGTCTCAATTTAATAACTATTAGAAATGCGAGGATTATCATCGCGTGCTCAGTTATTGCTGTAAAGATGTTTCATCCAGTTTACAGTAGTTTGTCCAACCTGTAAGTGTTGTATTTCTAAATTGTATAGTCGTCGGAATGTAATTTTGAAATGTGTTTTTCTTTATTAGCAGTATTGCCTCAACTGCATGTACATTTTATTCCTTTTTGTCTCTTTTCTATTGGATTTTTAGTTTACTTAACTATACACATCCCTGATACTTTCTGTTGTATAACTTTTTTTCTTAAAATTCAAATTACTTTTACTTTTTTTAATGTAACTTTACCTTATGAGTATCGTACGATGCGTTGTACTTGGGTTCTTGTTCTCTTTCTCTCGTTTTATAACTTCTATTTCTTTATTTTACCCAATTTACTATATTTTAAATATCTATTGTTTTCTGTATTATGCTTTTGTACGGTGGTGCGCAGTATCTTCTGCCGCGTTGGGCGTTGTAGATATATTTTTGTTTTTGTTTTCAGTTCTCCTTGTTTCAATCAATTCTTTTCCAAATGCCATTCATTTGCTTGTTGATTTTATAAGTTATTATGTTCACATGTACACGGCACGTTTAGTTATATCAATTGCTGCTTTCAGATTATTTAAATTTTAAACCATGCTACCAATAATTTCTGATTGCATAATCAGGAACAGAATTTCGATATCTGCGTTACAAACAACGTCTTTTGAACTTCATTCGTTTGTGAATTAGTTATTTAACTTTCTCCTGGCTTCTGAATCTCAGTGCATACTCGCAATTTTTGCATAATTGAAATTACTGATGTTTTGTCTAAGGTACTTTCATTTTTAGATGACTTGCTAATTTTCACTTTATATATATCTATCTAAACCTCCTGTTCATTCAATTATTAAATTTCTACGTATTACGGAAGGGGGAAATAAGTCGATAAATGAATATCAGCATGGTGTACCTCGAAATATAATTTCTAGATTAATTTGCATTTGTAGAGTTTATACTTTACTTTCTCTTAATGAGGATTTAATATTTAAATTTCTCTTTGCACAGTTAGTACGAATACAATCACATATTAGATGGAATCGACAAAACATTCATTTTTGGTGTAATTTT
Organism: Araneus ventricosus; assembly: GCA_013235015.1. Lineage (NCBI taxonomy): Eukaryota > Metazoa > Arthropoda > Arachnida > Araneae > Araneidae > Araneus > Araneus ventricosus. The sequence goes on from BGPR01003434.1 coordinate 125,655, forward strand.
GAAACAAAATTGGAACATTAAAATATCTTTCTAAGTGCAGACAAAATAATTTATAATTTTAACAAAATAATTTATACTTTTTTCCAAACATATATATGTCTCAAATCTAAAGGTATTCTTTTAAATGCAAATACATAGTTTATTTACCTTGTTTGTATAAATGTGTACCAGTGTCCTAAAGAAATACAGCAGGAGTAAGTATTATTGTTTCGAAGCTGTAAAGTTTTTTTCCGTGACAGGTTAATGTCATGACAAGAAAGAGAGTTTTACAGAGGTTATACTGGAAGCCAAGCCAATGATACACAACCTTGGCGACAAACTTGGCGAGCATTTTGGGACAAATTTGGCGACAAAACGGAGCTTCTAGAAAAATCAAGAATTGTTGTCCTGTCTCTACTGGGAAGGGAAATTTAAAGAATCTTCGAGATACTTCTATATGACGTCACATCCTGTCAGAAAAGATATGAAAAACAACATACTTCAACGAGGAGCGTTTAGTCTTTAGAGATTTGACCGCAGTGCAAGTAGGTGTTCTGATAGACATTGAGTGCTGTTACTGATATTTATTAGTGATCTATAGTCTGTTCATGTTATTAATTTATAAAAATTCTAAATAGTTTTGTTGTCCAGGCTACATTTTGTTTTCTGAAATATTCGTGGAATAAAGAGTCATTTACTTTATTTTTATTATCCTGCTTGTTGCTCTGCATTCACCTACACTCACCAAAAGATTTTTCTTAACAGTATTTTTAAGAACAACTCTTAATATACTCGCTTTCCTTTTTCAGCTGTTGATTAAAATTTCGAGTTGTTGATTGCGAATGAAATCAAAATATTTTACGTAAAAATATTAAGTACAGAAATCTCTAAGGCTAGAAAAAAATACTTGCAAATGTGTCTTCATCGCAGATAACATAATGAACAGCATAAGTAATAAATATAAGGGGAATAACACTGGCGCAACCCAGTTACGTTGATACTAACAATGAAAGAGTCGATGATGCGATAAAATGTACATTTACGTGGAATGAAATCTGCAAAGAAAAGGATAAGATAACGAAAAACACTTGACTGGTTTTTGTTAACATGTACAACAGAGAAACTCCATGAAAACTCATCTCTTTCGAAAGACGGTTTTTCATGAATGAAATGCGGCAAATTGGCTTAAATGCATGTTTACATTTTATCTTAAAATTATTAAAATCACTTTTCTCCTTTAAATCAAGGGCCTGATTTCATTGTTGTTTGCTGATTTTCAGTTAAAATTTCTCTGTTTTTGTAGAGAGGAAGGGAATTAATGACTAAAAGCCACCAACTATCTTCATCCCTTAAGCCTCCGTTAGTCGTGCGGGGTGCAGGTGTCCCCTATTAGTTTTCAAGACGCTGCGCTTTCAATTCCATTCATTGTTCAGAGATCAAAATTTCAGTACCTGTCCTTGAAATATTCATAAACAATATCGCACAGTCATTCATGTTCAAACGGTTAATGTACGTGAGACAAGAGAACAATAAGACACATGGGGAACAGGTGTACCCCACGCCTAGAAACGTGTAATTGGAATTTGCTGTTGATCGTTCTTCTTCTTTCACTGGTTCTATAATAATGCTTACTTTCTTAAAGACTTTTTCTGATTCCCGTGTGAAATTCTGGCACTTTGCTTCGTTTAAATTTTATTTTTTAAATATTTATTGAATTTCAGTGAATTTAATTCTAAAAAATTGCAAAACTTGAGATTAACAGCGGATAATTGGTTTTCTAGCTCCGAATTTGCCAAAATGTTTTTAACAGGGATCTAAATTAACTTATGTAGATGCAATTAATTTAAATATATGGGAATTATTCAAAGAATTTTTACTATATAAGAAGCGAAAAGTGATGTCGTTAATTTGGCTATGTTTGTGAGATAATTATTTACTACGAACTTTTCAGTTTCTATTGACGACAGGTCAGTCGACAGTGACAATAACAAAAAAAACGCCTGAAATTGTTGCATTTTATTACATCACAAAAGGAGTTGATATTCTGTATCAGTTCTGACAGAGAAATGATGTCTTGAGGAATATTTGCCATTGGATTATAGTAATTTTTTTAATCTTATGAAACCAGTCTACTATTAACGCTTTTGTAATTTTCAAACACAATGATATCGATGATACGGAAAGATTTGATGTCATCAAAAATTTAAGTTTTATGTTTATTATACTTCAAATTTTATGTAGGCCTACGCAATTTCTAGAACAGAAAATCTTATGTTAGGAATCAACGGTTGCAGGCCCAAAATCAACAAAGCTGAATGAGTACTACAGGTAAATGCAAGTATTGTGGACAAAATGTTAAAAAAATTCGATCTGTATAGTATCGATTGTATTCGATCATCATAAGTTTTAGCATGAATTACATCTAAAATTTAAAAAAAAATTTCTTTAAATACCATTTTTTTTTAAAAATGGGTTCCGAACGTAGTCGGATACATTAAAACTGGATTTTCTGATCGTGCCCAAATCGGACAGCTGCTAAATGAACATTATTTTGTGGATTCCATGAAAGAGAGAAAGCGAAAAGCGGAAATCGCATTTGCGCTTGTTGTCAATAATTTCCAGGTTAACTACAAGCCTGCAGACTATCTTGATTTATTTAACAAAATGCTTAAAAGGTTCAGAAATCTTGTTTTTAATATAGACTCCATAACTTGAACAGCCATTTAAACCGTTTCTCTGAAATTCTTTTCAATGCTATTAAAAAAATAGGTGAAGGATTTTTCCAGAACAAATAGAGAACAGATACCAGGGCAGATGAGATCTCACATGATGGAACATTTATTAAGAATAACGCGAAGATTCTTAAGATTTCCAAACGAAAGAAGCTATCGGTGTTAATCAAATAACTTTTCCTTTGGTTTTATTTGTTTCTTAACATTTATAATTAAGCTATCGTGGGTTTATAGGAGAGTTTCTGTGTTTCATTTCATTTTAAGAAAAATATTTTACAAAATTTATTGAGAAAGAGTATTTTTTTCTAAATTATTGCCTCTGCCCTCAGCTTAATTTAATGTGTTAATGCAAATAATACTACTGTCAAATTTAATGAACAAGGGCTGATGAGAAAAAACTAAAGTCATATTTTTTTTTCCAGCGTATGAAATACACATACAATCAGTTGAAAAAACCCTACCACCTAAATATGTTTTGGCCCATATAATTAATCTATTAATATGTAGCTCAAAACTTATTGCAACAAAATACACAAGTATTGTTGTTGAAGAAACATTACAACAACATTGTCTACTGTAGTGGTATTTAAATAATATCCTCTACTGTAACTATATGCTAGTGTAGATTTATTATTAAGAGGCTAAAAAGGTTTGTATCATTTGTTGAAAAGTTACTTTGGACCCATAACGATTTTCACTTCATTAAAATCCTGTGATCTTGAAATTTTCATCTGCTTTCTCGGAAAGACCGTTTCAAGAATTAAAATGACACAGAATTTTTTTTAAGTAAATCGGAGGCGAATTGTAAGTAGTACCTGCTCTGTTTCTGATCCAAAGGTAGTAAGAGAAAAATTGACTGGGTTTCAGGTTCAACAAATTTATTTGAATTCTTGAAATGTGCACAAGGATATATTCTTTTCTAATCAAATATAATGAAATATCTTTTTCTTTGATTAGTTAGGTATTTATGGGGGCATATACTTTTCTAATAGATTAGAATAAAAAAAATATGTGTAGGAAATAATAATTAATATTTTCATGAAAAATTATCTCAAGAACCATCGATTTTAAATATCTGGCTGACTTCAACAAAAATTAAAATTCCTAATTATTAATATTTAAATTAAATTAATTAATTTAATTAATAATTAATTAAATTAATAATTAATTTAATTTAATTTATTAATTAAATTATTAATATTTTCATGAAAAATTATCTCAAGTACCATCGATTTTAAATATCTGGCTGACTTCAACCAAAATTAAAATTCCTAATTATTAATTTTTTAATTTAATTAATTAATTAATAATTACTTAATTTTAATTAAATTATTAATATTTTCATGTAAAATTATCTCAAGAACCATCGACTTGAAATATCTGGCTGACTTCAACCGAAATTAAAAGTCGAAAACAGTGTAGTATCTAAAAACTTTGAATTTAGCGAACAAATAAACCAATGTAATTAAGTTTTGCACTGGGGATATAGTCAGACATTTGCATTTTAATATATTTTTGTCATTTTTTTGTTCAGCTTCCCTGTCTGTAATATATAATTACGTTCAAGGAGTTCAAGAAATTATTTTATTACGAATGAATGAATGCAGATAGAACCTCTTTGTTTGGTGCTTCCTTCGAAGTAACCAACCTGTTCAAATATGAATTTTTGCCATTTTTCACGCAAAGTTTTAAATGGGAATTTTTATGGGAATGGAAATTGGGAATCGTTGTGAAATTAAACAGCCTAGAAGAAAATGAAATGGAGCGAGATCAGGGGAGAAAGCTGGATATTGAATTACAGGAATGTGATGGTTTGACGGGTAATTCGATACTAGGAAAGACTCGTGAGCCAGCGCTTCGCAATGAGGGAGCAACCAAGATTCGGCCTTTTCCTCGAAGGGAAGTTTTGAATGTCTGTAATCACGAGCTTCGCGCATGTGCTGCACGTATTTGAACTGGATGAATCATAACCTAACTTTTCGGTCACATGATATTCTTCGCTTGTTATGCGGGAAATGGCATATTCCTTTTACATTTGGAAAATGTTTCAAAAGTGCAGGAACTTTTTGGACTTAGTAGTATTTGATTGAACGTATTAGTATCCTTAGTAGTATAGAAAATTGCCCCAAAAGGAATATCTACAGGACTTGAAACCCCCTCTGAAAAGGAGGTTATGTACCCTGGATTGACAGAACGCCACACCTTGTCCTCGCCCCTGATGCCATTACAACAACTGAATCGGTGGAATGGACATGGGACAGAAGATACGAACCAAACACTCCATGGGACCACCAAGGCCCCACACAAGAGAAACAACAATAAATGACCTTGAATGAAATGACAAATAAATGACCTTCAAAAAGAAATCCAATCATGCAATATGGGCACAATTGCACCCTTATTCCTTATATGCAGGAATTGTAAATTATCTCTTGATTGATTGCGCACAACCGCAACCACAAGCCAAACACAGTTTCCTATTATCTGCCTCAGCAGTAGAATTGCTTCTTTGACGATCCTCTTTTAGATATGCGTTTGTATTCTAATTAGTGTTCGTGTTTCTTATTTTCGTTAGTTTGTCCTTTATTACAAATTAAGAGAGGAAAACCTAAACGATTTTTCGACCTTGGAACAGTATTTTTATCTTCCCAGACTGACCTGCAGTTCAATATTTTCTATATTTAAGGCACTTACTTTAATTATATTAAATCCATCTGTTAAAAACCTTCATTAGAAACTGCCAGATATGTGGATGGTGGACCCAATGATCCTCGACAACTACAGCAATAACTGCTGGACAGATTTCTGCTGCGTATGAAAGATTCCTGCGTCCTAAAAGATTCCCTATTTACGAAATTGTTTTTCTAAATGTTGAAGAAACGAAATTATAACATGGTATTATTAATTTTGATTATTGTTTTAAACAAACGTTTTTAAAATACTACAATACATTTGAAACGCGCTGAATGAACAATATATATTTGTTTTTGTTTCAAGAATTAAATTCGATAATTTAATAGATCAACGTGATAAAAATGTTTTTTTTAAATATATAGTGAGGAGAAACAATGAAACGAACACATTTAACTTGTTTCAATAAGATTCATATAAAAAAATTTAAAATTTTTTCTTATAAGGTTCTTGTAGAAATTTAACAAAAAATCTAAAATTTTTCACCCATTCCCATTCTAACATGTTGCATTTTAAACTGCAAGACATTCCCAACTTTTCAAAAAATACTCAAAGAAGGGTCTTCTAACAAAGGATCCTGTCACAAAGAATCGAGGTCAGAAGTCATCTGTCACTGCCGCCCGATAACAAGTCTAATACCCACCTACGGCGTGAAAATGACCACAAAAGGGATATAAATCCTTTTCTCCAAAACCTGACAACTTGGAAGAAAACCTCCTCTTTCAGCGTGACAATTTCGTTTTACTTTGCAATCTGAAAGCCTAATGGCTGAGGTTAAACCCTATAATGTGACTTGTTTTTTTAAAAGACGGAGTACCTTTTTTCTTTTAGATAGGTAATTTGCTATTACGGCTCAGTGAATCTATGCAATTCAACGTATGTGTCAAAATTGCTACCGAGCAACAGAAGGTACGTCTAGCGCACTTCTGATTCCCCAAAAGCGAATCATTTGTATCAATTGTTCGAAATTCTCGGTCTCCTAGTAAAAACTCCATTGAGCTCTGGTATGAGCAATTGAGGATTGAAAGTCTCCCCCACTGATGAACATTTCCTGTTATAATTTCTACTAAGAACTCTTCGTGGAATTCTTACTTGGAGACTGACAATTTCGATGTTTAAAAACATCCCAGATAGCAATTTTAGTTTGCAGCAAGCTTGCCACAAATTTGTCATGACAAGAGTGCAAGTTTGCCACAAATTTGTCATGACAAGTGTGCAAGCTTGCAGTAAGCTTGCAGCAAGTTAACGAAAGCTCCGAAGTCACCATGAAACGAACTTGCAGCAAGTTTGCCGTGTCAAACTCATTGCAAATTATAGCAAAAACAGAACACGAACACAACCCAGGATAGAACTCGCGACCTCCCGGTTCCGAAGCGGGGACGCTAACCGTTGACCCAGCTGAACTCTGAGAGGAGTGGATAGATTTCGCTAAAACATCGTTCGATGCGATTCGTATACGATTTATTTTAAACTATTTTCTGGTTTTCATTAATTTTTTGAGTTGAGAATACGATTTGAAGTCAAAGAGAGAGCGATTTTCGCTAATAACTACGTTTTGCTAGTAGAATAAATTATGAAATTAGAGTTCAAAATTAATTACTTTAAAATGGGACAAAATGTCTAGTTATTATTTTTCAACAAACACCGACTGTTTTTTAGATTTAATTTTGTTTATAAACGTTAAAATTTCAAAAAAAAAATAAAAAAAGAAAAAGGCGATATAGTTTTCTTTAAAGTGAGAGTGATATATTTAGTAAAAAGATGGAAAATGCTTCAAAAAATTTTTTTATAAAAAAGTTATTTTTTTCACAAATTATCATTGATTTATTGAATTAATAAAAAAGAATTACGGTCTAGGAGATGCTATTAAAAACCGGATGTTTTTTAAAACAGAGACAAAGATAATTATCTCTTTATTGTGCTATCTTTGCAGGAAGCTTGTTTTGCATACTTGCTGCAAGTTTGATTTGCAAAGAGGTGGCGCTACTTGTCACATCGAACTTGCGACAAGTTCGATTCAAGTTTGACGCGTCAAATTTTGCCATGACAAGTCAAAATCAAACTTGCTGCAAACTTACGTGCTATCTGGGATTGAGCTACTCTTTCATTTAAAATGAATGAAGTTGATACATTAAGAGGTTTTCAAAAAATATTATTTATGAAATGGGTTCAATAATTTATGACCACACTTGTAATACGATCGTTTAGCTGAATTCAGTTTTCGCTTCCTTCATGAAGTGGATTTGCGTGTAATAAATTCACTTCTATTCTTTGAGGTACATAACCAAATAGAATCCCAGTGATATGCAAATTTGTTAAAATTGACATAATATTATATGACTTGGTTAACGGAGTGCCTGTCCCCGCAAGGGACTACGTCCTGTTACAGCAAAATAAAGTCGGACTTAAGGTCAGTTATCTGTCGTACATCTTACATGTCGTTTGTTGTAATATTCGTTACTTTTTCAGAAAAAAATTATTCTTGCAAAACATTTACATTATTAGAAAGTTTTGTGCAGTCCTCTGCGAAGTATATACATGTTAATAAAAGGCTTTTTAGTCTAATTTGTCAAAGACACCCGGCATCGGATAGATACATCCCCTAAGACTTTTGAAATTTGATTCCTAAACGTTTCTCTTGAATGATCGAAAAATTTCTTTAACAAAAGCAATTGTTTCTTCCTGTACATATTACAAACAAATTAACGACTTTCAGAAGATTCCAATAAATAAAGTATTCGCGATCTATCAGCTGAAACTTATCATCCTCATCGCAACGTAAACAGCAACAAATATTTGGAGGCAAAGGCGGGATTGCCTGGAACTGGAAGTTAACAAAATAAATAAAATTTCAATTTATTCTGACCATTATCTTTGGTTTTATTGAAAACGTCAGCTAACATGGAGACTATTAAAGAGAAAACTTAGCCGTGCCATAACAGTATAAATTCGCATCTCAAGTTCCATGGATGAGTTAGAATCCCTAGAAAAAAAGATTCAATCAGCCGAATAGAAAAAAAACTGAAAATCCCTATTCTAATTTCAATTCAGCATAATTTAAAGTTACTAAAAATGAGCGAAAACTAAAAAATCTGAAAATAAAATAATTTGAAACCGAAGACAAGCCGCAGAAATCTATTCATTATTTGGATATGAATGTATCCTCTAACACTAAGAATACTGTTACGCAAGCTCAACTATGTTGTTAATGTTATTGTAAATTATTATGTCATCACACTTATATTGTTCACTTTATCTGGTGTGTATCCTTTTATTTTCAAAAATATCTTACAGAGAACCACGGTGTATAAAACCGACAACTTGTTGACGCTGTAAGTGTCATCAACCTGCAAGCTGAATTTTATGTTCAGAATTTCTTTTGATCTCAGCAACAACCATACGTTTATGTGTACGTGTGTTTTGTGCAGTCTTTTGTGTTTTAAATACATGTTAACGAAAGGCTTTTTAGTCTTATTTGGAAAAATACACTCAGCATCGGGTAGCTGTAATCCCGTAAGAATTTTGAAGCTTGATTCATAGAATTTTCTCTAGAATGTTCTGAACATTTGCTTCAACAAAAGTAATTTTTCGTTTCTGGATATTTTGCAGGCATATGAAAGACTTTCAGAAGATTCAAGCAAATAAAGTATTCGCGATCTTTCAGCAGAATGTCATCAACAGCATCGCACCGTAATCAACACGCGACAAATATTAGGAGGCGCCGTTGAGATTGCTTGGAACTGTGAGTTAACCAGATAAATGAAATTTCACTTCATTCTGAACATTGTGTTTGGTTTCACGCAAAATGTCAGACAAGAGGAAGACTATTAGAAAAAAACTCAGCCGCGTCGGAAAGGCACTAATTCGCATCTGGAGTTCCAAGGATGAGTTGCATTCCTTAGAAAAAAGACTTAATGAGCAAAACAGAGAAACACGATAAAGCCTATCCTAATTTCGATTCAGCAGAATTCTAAACTTATTAGGAAATGAGCAAAAACGAAACTCTCGAAAACAAATATTTTGAAACCAAAGTCTAGCCACGGAAATCTATTTATGATTTGGTTATGAATGTATCCTCGAACTCCATGAATAATGTTACGCAAGCGCAACAGTGTTGTTAATGTTATTGTGAACTGTATGTCATTAAACTTGTATTGTTCACTTTGTCTGGTATGTGTACACTTTTCTTTTATAAAATTCACTTCCATAGATCTCACCCTGTAGCGGTCGCCCTTTGCGTTTGCGATTCCATGTTCTCTTTTCCATTCTATAGTTAATGCTGGTATGAAGCTAATATGAAAACTGACAATTTTCTTGCAAAATAACTTAGCTTGAGTATTTAGCTTTTTATATTGCTTAAATAGATTGGCTTTAGAAAGATTAAAATCTGTAATCATTTCCCAAGAAGTTTAAAAACCAAAAGTCTAGATAAGCATTGATGTATATATAAATTTCTACCACTATTTTAATACAATAATTTTCTATATATAATTTTTAATTTAAGAAAGATTCAACGTCTCTTCTATCAAGTCTTCGATTTTTATATAAAGCTTGGATCTTTATATCCCGGCTGGTGAAAATAAATTAGAAATATCATTTAAAAGGGATGAATTATCAAAACTTATGTGTAGGGATGGCGGTTATTGCAAAATAACCGGTTCTTTTCACCTCCGGTTTAACAGTGCGGTTAAAACCACAAAAAATAACCGGTTTTCGGTTTTTTAAAAAAGAAACGCTTGTAGACAAAATTTTTTATTTATTATAATAAACAAGAAGTATTAATACAATAATTAATATCAATAAATAAGTGAATAATGTAAGAAGTAATATTTATAAATAAGTAATTATATACAATAAGTAATAATAACAAATGAATAATTAATACAATAATGAAGTATTGTAGACAAATTTTATGAATTGACTACGTATTGTGGAGAAATAAAAAAAAGAAATTAGAGAGTACAGGAAGTAAATAATCGGAATTTGTGTTGTTTTAGTCTACATGTAAATTAATAAAAAATAACTATGTCTAAATTTTCATACATTCCCCAGGTACTATTAATCATATTTAAAATATTTTTGGCGCACTGAATATTTAAACAACATGTTCCACTCTTCTTCGACCAAAATTAATCGAGTTATGAAATCTTGGCTATGACTGTTTTAGACTATTTCAATGTCCCTTTCGAGGAAGCGTTAGCAGTTGATTCGCCAAAGATGATGAAGTTGAAAACTTCATACTTCGAACCTAAAATTGAGCCTATCGTTTGATAGCTTATTTTGACGTTTTTTTACCCCGTTTTTGTATTTAAAATAAATAATCTATTATAACCGGGACAAAATCGTTACCGATAAAACGGTTAACATAAACCAAAAAAACCCTCTTTTCTGGTTTAAACAAGGTAGGTTTTTCCCATCCATAACTATGTGCTTCAAGCACCTTTTAAAATATACAACGACCTTCTGGAACTGCGCATTCTATGAATTAAAGTAAACTAAGATTGACGCATTCTATGAATTAAAGTAAACTAAGATTGAGGGATCTAAAATCTTAACAATTTTTATATTTTTCTTAGTTAGTTTTCTTTCCAGTTTGAAGAGTAATTGTTTTCAAGGTTAAGCACCTCCAAGATGTTTTCTTTTTTCCGTTGTTGCTATTTAATTGTGCAATTTAATTTTTCCTCCTTTAATTTATTAATTGAACTCTCCGTTTTGTGTAATCTTTATTTGGGGAAATGTAAAATTGTACGGGTACTAATTTGCTTCTCAATTAATTCAGTTGTCGCTTGTGGAAAATTCTATGATTTCAGATAAGTTTTTCCTTGATATCATGTTGATATTATTGCCGTAATAATGATGTGGTTAAAATTTTCTATTTCGCTCTCAATTTCATTATTAATAGAAATGCGAGGTTTAATAAGAAGTGCTCAGTTAATGTTGGCAAAAAGCTTTAGCCAGTCTACAGGAATCTTAACTTGTAAATGCTTCACATCAAATCTGTTGATTTGATGTGAAGTCTCGATAAGAATTTTCTTCTTTTCAATTTAAAAAAACCACTAAAACCAAATGAGGACGTTGCACTGATGCATTAACCATATTCCATACACGGCAGATATTTCTCTATTAGCTTCGTCACTTGTAAAACAAGTTAAAATATTTTAAATGCATACGAGCTGTTTAACATGCTTCAGTTTGTTCATTTGACATTCCATTTTGATAGTCCGAAAACACAAAAAAA